>CM076573.1:335542344-335730907 GCA_034641835.2 Pinus albicaulis
TTGTTTAGTCACCCTCGGTCCCAACCGTTGATCTCTATTTGATCAACGGTTCTGATTTAATTTCCTCCCCCGCTCTCCTTTGACCTCCTCTAATCAATCTCGATCGTTGAATGATGCCATCCAACGGCCACCCTCTCTCCATGTGCCTTCTGAAGCAATAAACTTATACATGCATGATTTTATAACATTATTTGTATTTTGCAGGGTTCCAATGGTTTTTTCCACTGTATCTGAAGAAAATTTAAAGGCAGAGGGTGACGATCCTCCCGCCTTCGATTCATCAAAGAAAATCATTCGCCGCGTTTAAAATTCACGTTTCATTGGTGTTTCATGAGGCATTGATGCCATATCACCCCTGCACAGCACTGTACACCAATAAAACACAGCAATTCAATCACAAATCAAAGGATATCAGTGTCGAACACAACACGCACCAGCATGGAAGATTGAAGACAGATTTGTGGGGGATTGCGGCTAAAATTGATTATCAAAAGCCTAATCCTCCCAACTAAACATAGTTTGAAGAAAATCATGAGTGTTTTCTCATACAAAGAGCCTACGCTGCCACATCAGGGGCTAATTGAATCCCTCGGCTACCACAGAGCCACCTACAGCCTCAAAACAATCAAAAGAAGGCCGAAGTTATTACCAGACCAGGAGATATTTTGCATCAATATAGCTGAACAACTAATTAAACCAAAGGAACTTATTATAAACTGTCAGCAGAAGTTATTGTAAGGATAACGAGGAGCCTTGAAGTCAACAAATTCTTTCTAGCAAGCCTAATAGCTAATGTAAACCAATTAATACAGAGGAAATATCAAGAGCTTCTTCATTGAGCCCCCCAAAGGCCAAGAATCCAGTATGACTATATTAATTATCTTTGGAGATCTTTTATCAGTTCTCACCTCCTCATTATTCTATAAATACTACTGGAGAAGATGAGAAAGTGTTGGTTGGTTGATCACTAGTTGTAATATTAAAACTCTCTGAAATAATACATAGTCTGCTGAAGTTGAAGAACAAGTTGAAGTCTTGGAAGTCCTGATGATGTTGTTGCATGCTTGTTCTTGAGAAGGCTCTATCATTGGATCCATGAGATTGGTTTTTGGTGAAGTATTCTAAACTGTTTAATGTTTTTCCCCTGTTCTCATTATGTTCCATAATTTCTTACTACAGTAGGGTGAAATTTTTAGGCTAAGAAATGACTCCTGGAAGCACCTTAGACCTGTTCATCCTTCACTGTTTCATGTTTTCTTCTGCTGAGGTATTTTACAGTCTTTGATATCTCTCTTTAATCCTCATTCTTGTTTATTTCTATGATAGTTTGAATAAGATGGTTTCAACATGATTTATGCTTCTCCCTGCTTGTCTGCTGCCACTTAAAAGACTGTTATTGAAGTCTCCCTTTGAAATATTTATATTTACAGTAAGCCAAGGAGGTCTGTTATGATATTTCCCTTTGTCCTTACTTAAATATTTGTTTTAAATGTCTTTATAGTTGTAATCATAGATGTGTTAGGTGTTCCCTCTTCTATGACTGCAGTTATCAGTGAATCTTTTATGTTTTCTAAGTCATTTGATATAAAATATTTGAGGAAATAGGGTGTTCCCCGAATCTTAGATTTCATTTTAAAAGTTTTTTTGAAATCATTATTTTCTTAAAGGTGTGATTTGAAGAATTTATGGTTAGCCCTATCTACCAAATAGCTCTTTATTGTTCAATTTGTGCTTTCAAATTCCCTTTGTTTGAGAATTAAACTTCTCTTTCCAAATCATTGATGTCCATCTCATTCCAAAAACCAAAGGATCCTATGGCCAAGTTAGATTTTCCCTCTGATATCCCATATCCATTTATGAGTGTGTTATGACCTCTTCTTGACTCCATTGCCCAATGAACCAGATTTTTCTCCATTCTATATATCTTTCCTAGACCTTTCATGTTATGTTGTATCAATTCAACCAAACAAATAAAAAAACATCTGCACTTAATAACAAGTCTAAAACCAATACTCAAATCACACAAGATAAACCTTTGCAAACAAACATTTGAGAGATCCCTCTCTGAGAACAGGAGGACTAGATCCTGGAACTCTAAAGATTGGTTCTGATGTTGCCTTGTCTTTTGATTTTCCAAACTATCAAAACATGGGACACCAACATAATGGCGACCATGGTGGGACACTTTTGAGTTAGTGACAATCTAAGTACCCCTTAGGACTCCAGAAATCCCTTATTTCCAAAGACTATATAGTGATTATCAGCCACCTCATCGCCACCAACATAATGGCGATCACGGTGGGACCTACTGAGAATATAGTGGTTTGAAAACCCTTCTTTAAACATTTTAGGCCCAGTATAACATAAGTAACCTTCTTCAAGCACTACCTAACAAATGGTAATCATGATAGGACTTAATTGAATCAGTGACAAACTAATTAACCCTTAGGATTCTCATTAAACCTTATCAAACCTTGAAGGAATCAGTTACCAAGCCATAAGAGTGAACTCTGTATGATTAAACACCTTAGCTAAGTGTTAAATCAGATTTAGGACACTCTCATAACCATTAAGACCAAAATAACTCAGAAAAACCCAAAACATTTCAGTTTGGCTTCATAATAAACATGGTGGTGGAACCATCCAATATTTTACCTTCATAAAAGCTAAAAAGTTTCCACCTGGCGACTCCACTAGCTCCAATAGGCCTATTACTCATATAGGTTCCCAAATCTCTTTAGGATTGTGTTAACTAGCCATGAAGAAGTTTAGAAGCCTAGTCCCATACTAGAGAAAACATCCTGAGAGGTAAAGCTCCCAAAAACAGTCCCTAAAATCCTTAACCTCTCTCATTTTTGAAAAAAAAATTGGCTTCACATAGGATCAATACTAGATCCCATCCAGAACCAAATCCTTCTTTAATTGTTGACAATCCAGAAAGAATTCTGTGGCATACTTCTGACTCTAGAAAATCAGCTGCTAATAGGAGCCTCTTGAGAGAAAAATATTTTCCTGAAAACCTTGTTGTTTTGGAGGATTCACACTTTGATTTACATCATACAAAGAACATATTTAGAACCAGATCTCAAGGTGATTTCAACCAAACTGATCTTGAAATTTCAGAATTGCAACAAAGCTTCAGTAGAGAAGCCTCACCTTCCACTCCTCCTGACTCCCAGCTTCTTCATCACTTTAGTCTTTTCCATAACAAGTTTGCTCAAAATCAGTTTGTTGGCCCAAGTATTTATTCCACTCCAATTCATACTACCACTGTGCAAAACACTCCTGTTCAGCCCACTTTCACTACTGTAAATCCACCTCTTGTAAATCCACCCCTATTTACAGCCATGGCAACATGGTATGCCCCATTAGTGTTACCACAACCTCTACTTCCCTTACCAAATGATTACCAATCTAAAATTCCTCATTTCACTGGAAAAGAGTCTACAACAGCTCAACATCATGTAGATAGGATGGAAGATGCACTTGATTACATGGAGATAGAAGAATAAACTGTGAAGATGAGGATATTCACTCAAAGTTTAGGAGGAGATGTAAAGAAATGGTTTAAAAACTTACCTCCTAGTAGAATAAATGATCTCCCTTCCTTGCATCAAAAATTCATCAACAAATGGGAACTCAAAAAGAATCCTCTCCAAATACTAGCAAAGTATAGCAGCCTCAAGAGAAATCAAGGGGAGAGTGTTCATGATTACTCCACTAGGTTCAATAGCATTTACAATGCTCTTCCACCTAACATGAAACCTCCTTAAGGCATCACCTTAGTAAGATATCCCGAAGGCCTTGATGCTGAAATGATGTATCAGTTAAGGGAGAGGGATTACTTAACCTTAGAAGACATGCAGAAAGGAGCTATGAGTGTAGAAGCAAACATAATTGAGAAAATAAATAGGTTGAAATTAGAGAAGAGGGTAACTTATAAAGATGACCTACTACCTTCAACCTCAACTTCTGACACAAAAATTGACAACCTAGTGAAGGTGATGGAGAGGATGCTTGAAAAGATAAACTTAAATGAGAGAGTGAAACCAAGAGAACCTCAAAATAACCAAAACAGAAATAGAAATCAGAATTATAGAAGAGAAAACAATCAAGATAAGCAAAAATAAAGTGACCACAGATTAGACCTCCCTTCCAACAAAACTATGTAGATCAATATGAGGAAGATAGGGAGTTGGAAAGGTTGGGAGAATCTCATGTAAAATTGATTGGATCAGATAGTGGGGATGATGTTTTCCTCACTAAAGAAGAACAAGGGTTTTTCTCTGATCACAGTACAAACACCTATGAAGATTCTGATGACTATAGATTGGGGTTTGAGAATGCAATCATGGAGGTGCATAAACAATACGATCTTAGGAGCAAAGGGAATGTAGACAACTTGAAGGATAGGAACACTAATACTACTTTCAAGAAAAACACAGAAACTTAGCCAAAAAAGACAGTAGAAAAAACCAACATTCTGACCAAGAAACCAGACATAAATAAAGACAAAAGTGTCCAGTCAAATGTTGAACAGAGTACCCCTAGCACTTTAGCTAGTGGTCCTAATAAAAATGTCCCAATTACCAGTCCAAACAAGGTTCAGCAAATAAAAATTGCTGAAAATAATTCAATTGAAAAGACAGATGTAAATATGAGCAAGTCAATTTTTCCTTTCAGTTTTGAGGGAGAGATTGCTAAGATAAAAATTACCATTCCCCTAGCTGAACTAGTAACCCAAGAAGTGTACAAAAACCAAGTTTTGAAAGATTTGAACTTAGGAAGTGATACTGACACCTTAAACTTGACAGATTACAAACCTGAGTTGTTGTTTGGTCCAGAAGTTGAAGGAAAATACCAAGAAGGGTCTGTCCCTCCCTTGTATGTTAGCTTGAACATACGCGAGAAAATTTTACACAATGCCATGTTAGATTCAGGAGCTTCACACAATCTAATGCCCAAGGTGGTAATGGAAAGCTTAGGCTTAGAGATTACTAAACCATACAAATATTTGTATTCCTCTGACTCAAGTAGAGTCAAATGTTTGGGTTTAATCAAAGATTTCTGTGTTAATTTAGCTCAAATTACTACTAAGAGTTTAGTCATGGATATAGTTGTAGCTGACATTCCCCCTAAGTATGGCATGCTCTTGTCAAGATCTTGGGGAGCCAAACTTCAGGGAAGCCTTCAAATGAAAATTTCTTATGCCACCATCCCTGTTTTTAACCAAAACAAGAGACTATAGAGGGAATCCCACATGAAGCACATGGTGAGCAACATGGAAAAACCAAACAACTCTCCAATCTATTCTATTCAATCAAGTTTAGATTCCTTTATCTTATGTAACGAAGATGAAATTACTCAACAAGATAAGGAAAACATGGACCCAATCATTTCACCGGAACAATCAAATCTTCCCTTGAATCAAATTCAAAACATTGGAAATCAACAGCAACAAGAAAATGGAAATAAGGAAAACATACTGTGGACTGTAAACTTTGATGGATCCTGTAATAAAACAAGTGCAGGGGCAGGTATTTGGATTCAAAATACGAATCAAAGTTTTTCATATAAATTAGATTTCCCATGCACTAACAATATTGCTGAGTATGAAGCACTTCTCCTAGGCTTACGATTGCTTAAACAATTAGAAGCCCAGAGGATATCAATCTTAGGAGATTCTAAACTTATCATAAGACAAATCAAAGGAGAATAGTCAGCTAGAAATCCAAGTCTTAGGGAATATCAGAATGCTGCCATTGATCTGTTGAAAACCTTTGAAAAGTATGAACTTATTTTCATTCCAAGAGCACTAAATCATCTAGCAAATGAACTTGCTTTCAATTCCAGCAATTGCCAAATACCTGAAATAAATGAACAACTGAGTGTGAAGGTAAAACACAAGCTTGTTGTGCCTGATAATGAATATCACTAGCAAGTGTTTGATTCTGACAAACACATAGATGATTTATTAAAATTAGAAAATGATTTCAGCATACCAATATCAGAAACTAGCCATAAAGAAAATTGTTTGTATATTGAACAAATCCTAGAAGCTAAAATGAAATATACTGCTAATATAAATCATTATGATAATCCTTTTAAAGAAGAGACAATTGACCACACAAACCAAGAAGACCTAGAAGTTTTACAATGCAAAAATGATAAAATTCCGAGAGGTCTCACACCTTTAGAACATCTTTTTGATTTTAACGATGTAGCCAAAGAACCGAGAATGGAGCCTATGGAAACGAATGTAGAAGAGCATAACCTAGGCAACCTAGCAGAAACCAAGATGATCAAACTATCCAGCACTCTCCCAGCTCACATAAAAATGCAGTACATAGAGTTGTTCAAAGAGTTTAAAGATGTTTTTGCTTGGGGATACAAAGACCTAAAATCATATGATACCAGCATCATCCAGCATAAAATCCCTTTAAAGGAAAATCAAAAGCCTTTTAAACAAAAAATAAGGAGAATAAACCCTGTTTTATTACCTTTAGTTAAGGAAAAGATTGAAAAGATTCATGTTGCTGGGATCATTATACCAATTAGATATTCAGAGTGGGTATCAAACTTGGTTTTTGTTAGAAATAAAACAGGGGAAATCAGGCTCTGTATTGACTTCAGAAATTTAAAAAGAGCCTCTCTAAAAGAAAACTACCCCTTACCTAAAATGGACCATATACTTCAAAGAGTAGTTGGGTCCAAAATAATATCCCTCTTAGATGGGTTCTCGGGTTACAACCAGGTGTTAGTGCTGCCAAGTGATCAAATCAAAACTGCTTTCACTACACCTTGGGGCACCTTTATGTATGTCAAAATGCCTTTCGGATTAATGAATGCAAGGGCCAAATTCCAAAGGGCCATGGACATAGCCTTCTCGAAAGATATTGGCTATTTCATAATCATTTACCTTGATGACATAACTTTTTTCTCAAAAACTGATGAAGAACATTTGATTCACCTAAGAAATTTTTTTGAGAAGTGTAGGAAATTTGGCTTGTCATTGAATCCCAAGAAGACACTCTTTGGTCTCCAAGAGGGTAAACTTCTTGGCCATATAATTTCAGAAGAGGGAATCAAAATAGACCCTACAAGGATAGAGAGCATATTACAAATCAGTCATCCAAGAAGCCTCAAAGAGTTGCAATCTTTCATCGGAAAGATCAATTTTCTGAAGAGGTTTATCCCCAATCTTGCTGAGCTATTAAAAAACATTACAAACATGCTTAAGAAAGATGTCGGTGTAAAATGGAATTTACCAGCTAAACAATCATTCGAACTGGTCAAACAAGCTCCTACTCAAACACCAGTCCTGATTAGTCCAGATTTCACCAAAGACTTTTATATCTTTTCTTTTGCATCTGAACATACAATAGCTGAAGTTTTACTTCAAAAGAATGATTCAGGGCAAGAACAACCAATATCCTTTTTTAGTAGGGCCTTAAGAGATGCTCCTCTCAAATATAACATCATGGAGAAGCAAGCCTTAGCATTAGTGAAAGCATTAAAATACTTTAGGTTCTATATTTTACACTCTCACATAATTGCTTTTGTTCCACATACTGTTGTCAAGGACATTCTAAGTCAAGACCCTGATGGTAAAAGGGGAAAATGGATTGCAACTATTCTTGAATATGACTTAGAAATCAGGCCCACCAAACTAGTTAAAGGGCAGGGATTAAAAAAAATTATGGTTGAGTCTAAATTTCAAGCACAAGACATGAATATGGTAGATGTGTTGGAAGAAATAGAAGAATCTACTTCTCCTTTTATTGAAGAAACGTTTCTGAATTCCCCTTGATATGCTGACATTATTTATGTGCTTTTATATTTAAATGCCTTTCCTTCTTTGTCTAAAACTAAAGCTAGATTTTTGAAACAAAAAGCTTTGAGTATTTGCATCTTAGATGGGGTATTATATTGGAAAAATGTTGTTGGAATTTTGCTTAAATGTTTACTTGAAGATGATGCAGGAAAAATCATGAATGAGTTGCATGACGAAGAATGTGGAAGACACCTCTACTGGAAGGCCACAGAAAACAAAATTCTTAGATCTGGTTACTATTGGCCTACCCTTTTCCCAGACACTCAGAAGTTGGTCATGTCTTGCCATAAGTGTCAAATCTTTGATGGCAAAAGAAAACTCCCTTCCTTACCCTTACATCCTATCAGAGTTGAGGCACCTTTTCAACAATGGGGTTTAGACTTCATTGGGGAAATTCATCCATCCTCCTCAGCTCAACATAAGTGGATCCTCACAGCCAATAACTTCTTTACCAAGTGGATAGAAGATATACCCTCCAGGAATTCTAATGACTCTGTCATTATCAAGTTTCTTGAAACAAATATCCTATCCATATTTGGTTGTCCCAGAAAAATCATAATCGACAATGTTGCTGCTTTTAAATCTAAAAAGATGGTGGATTTCTGTTACAAATACCACATAACCTTGGGCCATTCTACTGCTTACTATCCTAAAGGAAATGGATTAGTTGAATCTTCCAACAAGAGCCTCATCAATATCATTAAAAAACTATTGGAACAAAATAAAAAATCATGGCACAGTAAATTGGTTCATGCCTTATGGGCTAATAGGTTAACTACAAAGAAATCAATAAATATGTCCCCCTATCAGTTAGTTTATGGCATGGATGCAGCCTTTCCCACCTCATTAGGATTTCCATTCATGAAGCTCCTTCAATAAGTACAGGTTGAAGATAATTATATGTAGAGTAGAATCAATCAAACCATCCATTTACAGTAGACCAGAGAAGAAGTCTATGAAAGAACACAGTTGGTCCAAGAAAATATTGTTGAGCCCCAAGATTGTGCTTTCTTTCATCTTACTTTACCTCATTTTCCTTCGTCCATTGTTATCCCAAACCCAATTGATCAATGAAATTAGTTAAAATTACTTTTAGAATGATTAACATGGCTAACTTGCTAAGTTTTGTGATTTTTGTCATTGTAATGCATTTTGACCGGAACTAGCTGCAGAATGCAGACATTCCGTAGCTAACCGGAAATTCTGCAGCTGTCTTCACGTTCAGGCATGTTCCAGGTGTCCTCTCAAGAAAAACAACATATGGGTATATTCCACGTCATGTCCACATCATACGTTGCTCACCATGAAGGAAGAACCGAATTCTGGACGTGGTTTTGGTACGTGGGAACTTATTTAAGGAAGCAGACTTCTAATAGGACTGTCTTAGTCCAGATGTCATTTTTCTCTTTACGTTTCCATCTTCAGAGTCCGAATGTGATTTTGATAAGGAAATACAAGGATCACTGTATTGTTGCAAGTTCTGATATGTAAATTTGTTATCAAAACACTTGGGAAACCGAGAGATAGGCTAGATTTTGCTTAGATTTCATGCTATATTTCTGAAGACCGAGACTACTCTGTTTCAATTTATTTCTACTTTAATGAAGAGGATAGCATTGCTTTGAACACGTTGAGTTGATTTGGAGTTAGATTCCGTCTGGTGGTAGAGGGCCCCTGCCTCCTGCACGACTTTACTTTCATAATTTAGATAAGTATCTTAGTTGTTTTTACGTTTTTGAAGTTTGAGTTCGTAGTTAATTTCATTAGCCACTATAGTTATACTTGTTCTAAGAACTCTTCCAAAAGATCATGATAATGAATGGGAAATGGCTATAGTGTTGTAGGATTTAATTGTAATTTCTTTTGTTCACTATCACAGTTGAACTTATACTAAGAAAACTCTTCCAAAAAATCCTTATGATGTCTAAGGCATGACTGTGATCCTGAACGTTTCAGTTGTTTGTTTGCACTAAGTAGCATAGCTGATCTTACTCTTAAAACGCCCTTCCAAAATACCATAATGATGGGTAGGAGATAGCTGTGATGTCTTAGTTTTTAAATTTCTTTCAGTCTTTATGTTTGCATTTGCACTGAATTGTACAGCCAAGATTGTTCTAAGAAGCTCTTCCAAAATACCAATCATGATGAACAAAACAAGCTGTAGAATCCCATAGATTAATGCATGATAACTTAGTTAGGGTACTCCGGAGTCAAATTGCATTCAATTCATGCTCTGTTATTTTGTTTCAAGTTTGATAATGGCTTGTTAGTTCAGCACTGTTTTAGACTAGTGACATCTTAAGTTCAGTTTTATCTTAACTCATTGCATTTACACTCCACAATTAGTTGTCATCCACTGCATATTAGATTACATTAGTTGTTAAACTTAACAAAACGGCCTTCATTATTTACAAAACCTCTTCTTGTTCCAAATCTATAATTAATTCATAACCATATGAACAGAAGACAGTACCATTTCAAGGCCTGAAGTACTTTTGCAACTTCTTTACCACTTCATAAACAAAGCCTTTCCTCAAAAGACTACTTTAAAAATAAATCTATAACTCTTGAGTAAGGTTTAGTGATGTTTAACTAAGTTGCATAATAGAGTTAGGAACTAGTCTTAGAGTAGAGATCTTATGATGGTATCAATGTTTTCCTCCAAATATGCTTCAACAAATCTTTAATCATGGATAAAATGTTGCATCATTATAAGCTAGTTGTTTAATTGTTTAGTTAGAAGAATTTGTATACTTAGCTGACCATTTCTCAAGCTCTCCCAAAATACCTTTGATGAAAGAATTGGACAAGTTAAGTTTATGTTTTGATTCATTTCCTTAAAGTCATTATCAAGCTTTGTATTCTGCTTAGTCATAGTTTAGATTTGATTCTGTTTCAGTATTTTCATTTTCATTTGTCATTTGTCATCAACCAATTAGGCTTCACTCTATTTTTAATCAGTAGCTTCTTTCCACTAGCTTTTTAGTCATTTTCCTTGTGAACATAAAAACCACCAAAAGACCAAAAAAATCATAAAACACTAAACACAACGCATTAAGAGACAAACACCTAGGCACATACAGTGCACTTCACTTCAGCAGTTTACCAACCCTGGTTGAAAATTAAATGAACTCAATTTAGGAGACTAGGTTGAGCACAAACATTTTGGCGTCGTTGCCGGGGAAGTGAAAACTAGGTAACCTTTGTTTCTTAACCCCCAAAAAAAATTATATGCGTAGAGAGAGAGATTCAAGGGGTAGATTTATAAGAAGCAGAAGCAGAAATTTGATTCCTAGAACACCACTTGTTTCACCTAGACCAAGAGCTAGTACACCTTAAACTCAGACCCACATTCCATCCTCTACTAATCCTGGATTTCTAGAAGATCTAAGGTCAGCTATTCCATTAGAGAAACCTTCCACTTCATCCACTGAACCTGCCTTAGAAGAAGATCTAAAGACTCCTGTTAGGGACACAAACCTTTCCACTTCCACAGGAGAGTCAATCATGGCAGAAGAAGGGGGAGGAGGAGTCTTTAATGGAGAACACACATTATCTGGAGGTAGAGGTAGAGGTAGAGGAGAAGGAGGTAGAGGAGAAGGAGGTAGAGGTGCAGATGGAGGAAGAGGTAGAAGATAAATACGAAGCTCTTTTGGGTTCCCTATAATTGATGAAGAAAACAATACAACCATGAAAAACATTTCACCCTCTGTCCTTGCAAACTTCTATGGACTTAAAAATGAAGATCCTGAAACCTTCCTATTTGAATTCGAAGTTCTGTGTAGAACTTATGACTACTTACAAGATGCTCAAAAACTGAAATTATTCCCTTCAACCTTGAAAGGAGCAGCATTGAAGTGGTTTATGAGTTTGATCAATAGTTCTATTAGGACATGGGAAGACATGAAACAAGCATTTCTAGAGAGGTATCTAGATTATTGTATGCTGGTCAATCATAAGGAAGAAGTGTTTAAGATGTTACAAAAAGAAGATGAAAACTTGGAAGATTTGTTGGAGAGATTTCATTACAACATCAAAAGAGAAAAAATGGAAAACCTAGATCAAGACACCTTAAAAGCTCTTTTGTTGAAAACAATTAGGGATGAATGGTTGGATATCCTTAACATGATGGGAAAATGGGATATATCACAGCTCACACTACCTGAAATATCTAAGTTATGTATCAACCTTTCAAGAGGGAAATCTAAAACTATAAAAGGTCCAAGAGATCCTGCTCTTGCAAGGGCAAGTAAGTCTGCTTCTGGGACAGTAAGTAGATCAGAAATAGGACACATGCTTGATGATTTCAAATCTAACATCTTAGGGAGTCTTAGTGAACAAATAGACACCCTTAAGATACAAAACAAGCAAAAAGCTGAATTTGATGCCTTGGCAATCTTTTGTCCCAAATGTAGAAAGAAACATGCCTTGAGAGAGTGTCCATTGGATGTAAAAGTTGTAGAGACCTGTGTCATTTGTTCTGAAAAACATGAGACCAAGAATTGTCCTTCTCTTCCTGGTCTCAAAGCTGTATTTTAGGACGAAACTCCTACAGATTCCATAGAGTCTCTCAATTTTGTATCTATAAGGCCTTGGCAGGGACCTCAGACACAAGGATTCCATGATCAAATGTATAATCAACCTCCACCTTGGAATTCTTGGCAGCAAACTTGGCCTCAATTTCAAAATCAATCTCCAGCTTGGGCACAAGGATCACAAAGTCCCTATGGAAGATACTCCCCATACTATCAGTATCCACCATCCTATCCACCATACCCACATTTTTATCCTCAAAATCCTCAACAAAATTTTCCTCAAAATATTCAACAAAATTTTCAACAAAATTCTCAACAACATCATCAGAACCAACCACATCAAAATCAACCACTTTCATTACCATTCCCTCAAAAATCAAATCAATTCCCTGCTCAACCCATACCAAACCCCAATAATAAAAATCCTCAGAACACATACATGATAGAAGGCCAACAGTTTCCAACTTATTTAATTACTCCTTTAGACCTTAGTGATGTTCAACTTAGGTCTGGAAGAATACTTGAAAAGAAGAAACCTTCTGTGATCATAAAAGAACAAGATAACTCTGAGGAAGACTCTCTACGGGTGAATAAAAGTCTTGAGGGAGACACATCTTTTCAAGACCCAAACACTGAAAAATTAAAGCAAAAAGATCCAATAATTTCAACTCCTGTATTAGAGCAACCATCCACATCTACTTCTATACCTCCATTTCCAGAAAGATTACAAATTGATAGAGGTGTAGAAAAAAAAATTATGGTGCCTAATTATGATTTCTTAGATGAGCTGAGAAATGTTTGCATTAAAATTCCATTATTACAAGCCATCAAGGAAATTCCAATTTTAGCCAAAACAATAAAGGAGTTGAGTATGAAGAAAACAAGAAAAAGAATAAGAGAAACAAAGAAAATTCAACTGGTAGGAAAAATAGCAGACATTATGATGGGCAAGATTGCTATTCCAAAGTATCTTGACCCAGGAAATCCAGTTGTTAAAATTAACATCAATGGAATTGAAATCCAGAACACACTCATTGATTTAGGAGCAGCAATCAATATCATGAGTAGACAAATCATGGATAAAATGAAACTTCCTAATCTTCTCTTTACACCCACATTATTACAATTAGCAGACAGATCTGTGATCAAACCTGATGGGGTAATAGAAGACATTCCAGTGTCCCTAGATTCTTGGGAGTACACTGTGGATTTCATGATCCTAACTCCTAAGAATAATCTAGGAGGACATCCTGTTATATTAGGAAGACCTTGGTTGGCTACAGCTGATGCTTTTATTAGTTGTAGATCCGGTGATATGTACATCTCTGATGGTAGTTCAACTAATAAATTCACTTTATATCCTCCAGCTAGGACAATTACAGATCTAGATGACACTCAATGGATAGAGGATGAAGAAGATTTACAACCTCTCTTCACAATTTCAGAAATTAGTCAAGATAATCAAATTCTGAATACTCTAGAAAACTTTGAATCCTCTCCAGAACACAAACATGAATCATTTCAAGAGGGATCCAATATTGAGTTTTTGTCATCAAGGCAGATGTCTCTTCATTCTATGGATAAATTTGGCAGCTCTACAAGTGAGATCTTTCCAGGAAAAAATTTGAACATAAATAAGAACCTAGAGAAATCTCAACAAGAGAAGTTAGTCAAAATATTACAGAGACACTCTTCTGCATATGCATGGGAGTACACTGACATGAAAGGGATAAGCCCCAAGACTTGCACTCATCACATCTATATAGATGAAAATTGCAAACCAATTAGACAACCTCAAAGACGGATGAATCCAAATCTTAGGGAGATTGTTAAAGAAGAATTGCAAAAATTGTTAAATGTCAACTTCATCTATCCCATTTCAGTTATTTAGTGGGTTTCTCCTTTGGTAATTGTGCCAAATAAAAATGGTAAATGGAGGGTATGTATTGACTACCGGGAACTAAACAAAGCTACTCTTAAATACCATTTTCCCTTACCTTTCATAGATCAAGTGTTACATACATTAGCTAGCAAAAAGTACTTCTCATTCCTAGATGGGTTTAGTGGTTACAATCAAATCCAAGTAGCACTTGAAGATCAAGACAAAACCACATTTACCTGTCCTTGGGGTACCTATGCTTACCGAGTATTGCCATTTGGATTATGCAATGCACCTGCAACATTCCAAAGGGCAGTATTAGGAATTTTTTTCAGATCTAATACATGATTGTGTAGAGGTATACATGGATGATTTCACAGTTTATGGAAATACATTTGAAGAAGCTTTAGCAAACTTGGAAAAAGTTTTAAAGAGATGTCAGGAAGCAAATCTTTCACTTAGTCATGAGAAATGTTTCATGATGTTTACTGAAGGTATTTTTTTGGGGCATCACATTTCAGGGGATGGGATTAGAGTTGATGAGTCAAAAGTTGAAGTCATCTCTAACTTATCTATTCCAAGTTGTCAAAAAGATGTTAGGAGTTTTCTAGGATTTACGGGATATTATCGGAGGTTTATAGAAAACTTCACCAAGATAGCATCTCCACTCTTCAAATTACTTACCAAAGATTGTGAATTCAAATGGAATTCTGATTGCCAGTTAGCCTTTGAAACCCTGAAAACAAAAATTTCTAAAGCACCTATTTTAAGGGGACCTAACTGGAAGTTACCTTTTCATATCTCAACAGATGCCTCTGATACAGCTCTAGGAGCAGTATTGGGACAAAAAGACCTGATTCCTTATGCCATCTACTATACCAGTAAAAATTTGACTCCTGCAGAGTTAAATTATACTGTAACTGAAAAAGAGTTTTTAGCTATTGTTCATGCCATAAACAAATTTAGACACTATATAACAGGCTATGAAACTTTTGTTCACACTGATCATTCTGCAATTAGATACTTAATGAACAAATCAATTACTAATGGCAGAGTCATAAGATGGTTATTACTTTTACAAGAATTCAACATTACCATTCTAGATAGGCCTAGAAAACAAAACACAGTAGCTGATTTCCTATCTAGACTCCAAAACATCAAAGATGACACTCCAGTTGAAGATCAATTTCCTGATGAATATCTTTTTGCAATTTCTACTCAAACTCCTTGGTTTGCTGACATTGCTAATTATTTAGTTTCAGGAAAATTTCCTTCAATAATGAATGCAAGGGATAAAAGAAAAATCATTTATGACAGTGAAAAATATTCATGGGTTGCTAATGAGTTGTACAAGACAGGTCCAGATTTGATCATTAGGAGGTGTGTTCGTGAAGATGAGATGCCTGAGATTCTCAAAGCATGTCATGATGAACCTTGTGGTGGACACTTTGCTGATAAGAGGACAGCCTATAAGATCCTTAATTTAGGATATTATTTTCCATCCTTGTTTAAAGATGCTAAAGAGTATGTCAAAAGGTGTGACAGCTGCCAAAGGGTAGGGAAACCTTCTCCTTCAGGTGTGATGCCATTACAACCTCAGGTACATATTGAACCTTTTGAAAAATGGGCTTTGGATTTTGTAGGACCTATTAGTCCTCCATCAAGACAGAAGAGGTATATATTATTTTGCACTGATTATGTTACCAAATGGGTAGAAGCCAAGCCATTACTTGTTGCTAATGAAGCATCTATAGTTACTTTTCTTTTTGAGGATATTTTTACTCGTTTTGGTGTCCCAAGGGAAATTGTTACAGATCAAAGAGCTCAATTTACATCAAGGCTAGTGGAGCAAATGATGGAGAGGTACAAAATCGGGCATAGAAAATCTACTCCTTATCATCCACAAGAAAATGGTCAAGTGGAATCTACTAATAAGGTCATTGAAGGAATCCTAACAAAGACTGTTCATTTACATAGAAGAGATTGGGTAGATAGGCTTCCTGAAGCCTTGTGGGCCTATAGAACTACATGGAGAAACAAAACAGGCCATACTCCTTATGAACTTGTTTATGGAAAGAAAGTTTTGTTTCCCATAGAGTTCCAGATTCAAACTTTCAAAATGGCAGTTCAGCTAGGACTTGATTTAACGGAGGCACAAAAGCACAGATTGGAGCAGATTAATGAATTGGATGAGATCAGACAAGATGCAGTTCAGAAAACAAGTCTAGTCCAACAGCAAAGGACTAGATGGCATGACAAGTACATAAAAGAGAAGAAATTCAAAGAAGGTGACTGGGCTCTCTTGTTTGATTCAAAATTCAAGGATTTTCAAGGTAAATTTCAAACACATTGGCTTGGGCCATATGAAATTGTTGAAATTTTTGACAAAGGAGCAGTAAAAATCAGGACAATAGATGAAGAAGAGGTCACTTTTCTTGTGAATGGTCATAGATTGAAGTTGTATCACAAACCACTCTCAAGAGAAGAATTTGTCAAGAAGTTCCAGGAAAACAGTGATGTGAAGTTAATGAAGAAGAATCTTTCTTCTTCATCAACTTGATTGA
Organism: Pinus albicaulis; assembly: GCA_034641835.2. Taxonomy (NCBI): domain Eukaryota; kingdom Viridiplantae; phylum Streptophyta; class Pinopsida; order Pinales; family Pinaceae; genus Pinus; species Pinus albicaulis. The sequence continues at coordinate 335,559,157 of CM076573.1, forward strand.
ATTTTCTGAAGCATTTCTTTTGAAAAAATAAAAAAATAAAAAAAATAAGGTATAAACATGAAAACCAAACATTGATTGGCATGCTTATACAGAAAAGATAGGGTGAAAATCAGAGTTTTTCTGACACTCTAACTTTTCCCATTTTTTTTTTTTTGCAAGCAGCTGTTACAAAATCATAAGTTCAGATCCATTGTACTTATGATCCATTTCATTTCATTTCATTCCATTCACTTATCCATCCATACTCCATTTCATTCATTCATTCATACTTCACTTCATTCCATATATCATTCATCTCATTCCATACTCCATCCACCTCATTTCCATGTCAAAATTTAAAGTTTGATGTCTTGCTGCAAATGAATAACACATGTCATGGATTGCAGGCCATTTCTTATATTCTTCCACTCCATTTCATAAATTTAATCCATTCCATTTCATCATCCACTTCATACATATCATGACTCATCATCCATCTTCATTCATGCCATATAACATTTCACTTATATCCCAAACCACTCCATTCCATGATTAAAATGCTCTACATGTACATTCTGTAGCTTAACAGACATTCTGCAGCTGATCAGACTTTCCGCAGCCAGACAGTCATTCCGCAGCCAGACAGTCATTCCGCAGCTACAGATCCTGAAGACACTAATCAGCAGACATTTGAATTGCAACAAAATGATCCAGTATATACATGAATAAGAAGAATCAAGAAGGTTTATGAAGACTCTTCCAAAGGAGAACAAAGAAGACAAAGACCACAAAAAGCAAATGAAAAACAAAGGTAACAAGTTTTGATTATAATGGCATATCATAAACTTTAGCATAGTTTTAGTTATGAATCATTCGAAAAAGTTGTTTTGATTATTTTTATTGATCATGTCCAATATACCGTCCACAAACTTTGGATAAAAATCTCTCATTTCAAATTCTATACCCGACCATCATTTAAGCGGTTAAAAAGGCTGAAGTGTTTGATTTCCTCACGTCACCCAACCAAATCATTTAATGATGATTTTTTTTCCGTTGTAAAAAAAAAATCTCCGCAGTCTTTTCACTCATTAATTTGTTTTCTTCACCTCACTTCATTAACTCATTCCGTAACTACCTCCATCATTCCATTCCGTAGCCAGTCCTTCATCATTTCATTCCGCAAAACAGAGATATCCCTATCACCGTGAGTAGAGGTATATCAATTTGAAATATCAAACCACTATCACCGTGAGCATAGATTGAAGCATTATCACCATGAGCAGAGACTGAGGCATTATCACCGTAAACGCAAAGATATATCAGTGTGGAATTTGAAGCCATTATCACCGAGAAACAGAGGTATATCAGTGTGGAATTTGAAGCTATTATCACTATCAACCAGAGGTATATCAGTTTGAAGATTGAAGCCATTGTCACCGTGAACCAGAAGTATATCAGTTTGAAGGTTGAAGTTATTGTTTCCGTGGGCAGAAAGAGTATTAATCTGAAGATTGAAGAAAGAATTATGGGCCTCATTGTAAGAACTAAACCAGTGGGTACAAGATATCTGGAAGGATACCCTCAAAGTAGAGAAATGTTGCAGCAGGTAGGATGGCTACAATTTCTTGAGAAATTTAATGGCTTCCACAAAGAAGTCACTAAAACATTTGCAAGGTCATTTCAAGGAGCTGAGGTTGAAGTGGGAGATGTTAAATTCACTGTCACTGAAGTTTTCATTGCAGAAGCAACATGATTTCTTAGAAATGGAGAGAGATGGTTTAAAAACAGAGAATTTCACAATGAATCATGGAAGCAAATCCTAAAATCACCAGGTATGGATGTCACTATGTTTAAAAAGGGAATTCCAAGTTCTGCATTGAAAAATAAATGGAGAAACATATTGCTTATTCTACGAAAATTTATCACATGTCAAGGTAGATATGGCACATTTTATGTTTATCATATTAGATTGATAATGCATTTTCTGGAGGAAGAGCTAAACTTGCCCTATTTCTTGCTTCAAAGTTTGAAAAAGATGGCTTATTGTGTTCAAAGAAGGGTCCAATTCTTAGAGATAACTCTATACCATCATGGCTTGGTTAAGATTTTAATTGAACACCATTTAGCCAAAAAAAATGATACTTGGGATAATTTCTTGATAAGAAATCATTTTGAAGAGCCAAAAGAGCCCTCACCTGAACAACAGCCTACAAGGAGAAGCAGAAAATGGAGAGCCTCAAAAATTGAAATTGACAAAAAAATACAAGAAAGTAGTGAGGAAATAATCTCAGAGAAGTTGACTCAAATTAAGAGACAACTTAAGAAAGAGAGGGTAATCAGAAAATCTGCCACAGAAAAAGGAGAGGGATCATCCCAGCCAAGAAGAAGCCATAGACTCAGGGGGAAACTAAGGAAAACTCAGATCAAACAAACAGGGGTGATAAATATAGAAGATGATGAAACATCTATTGAAGAAGATGTTGAAGAGGATTTTAATGAAGAAACCCCTGAAATTGACCCTGCTCAGCAAGAAGTTTATGACTATGTTGAAACATTGGAAAGGAAAGCTTCAGAGAGTAGAGATAGAACCCCTAGTCCTCCACTGTCCAAAATAGATGTGTTAAGAAGGGATAGATATGAGCTGGAAATACTTAATAGACACATCAAAAATGAGAATGATATTCTGAAGGAACAAGTCAAACTCAAAACCAATATGAACTCAACCTTATCTCTACAAATGGACAAAGTGGAAAAGGCTAATGAAAAGTTGAAAAAGAGGAACAAGAAGCTAATCAGGGCACTTATCAACTTAAGGTTCAAACTTGTCATCAGAAAACCCATAAGACCTTTAGCTTCCAGGCAAAGAAGAAGGAGAGGATTAGATGTTCTTGCAGAAGTCTCTGAGTTTATGGAATAAATTGCATGAGGAGATGCAAGAAGACAGCAGTGGGGGTATGTTGAGCCCCAAGATTGTGCTTTCTTTCATCTTACTTTACCTCATTTTCCTTCGTCCATTGTTATCCCAGACCCAATTGATCAATGAAATTAGTTAAAATTACTTTTAGAATGATTAACATGGCTAACTTGCTAAGTTTTGTGATTTTTGTCATTGTAATGCATTTTGACCGGAACTAGCTTCAGAATGCAGACATTCCGTAGCTAACCGGAAATTCTGCAGCTGTCTTCACGTTCAGGCATTTTCTAGGTGGCCTCTTAAGAAAAACCACATATGGGTATATTCCACGTCATGTCTACATTGTTCGTTGCTCACCATGAAGGAAAAACCAAATTCTGGATATGGTTTTGGTACGTGGGAACACATTTAAGAAGGCAGACTTCTAATAGGACTGTCTTAGTCCAGATGTCCTTTTTCTCTTTACGTTGCCATCTTCAAGAGTCCTAATGTGATTTCTATAAGGAAAGACAAGGATCCCTGTATTGTTGCAAGTTCTGTTATGTAAATTTGTTATAAAAACACTTGGGAAACCGAGAGATAGGCTAGATTTTGCTTAGATTTCATGCTATATTTCTGAAGACTGAGACTACTCTGTTTCAAGTTATTTCTACTTTAATGAAGAGGACAACATTTCTTTGAATGCATTGAGTTGATTTGGAGTTAGATTCCATCTGGTGGTAGAGGGCCCCTACCTCCTGCACGGCTTTACTTTCATAATTTAGATAAGTATCTTAGTTGTTTTTACGTTTTTGAAGTTTGAGTTCGTAGTTAATTTCATTAGCCACTATAGTTATACTTGTTCTAAGAACTCTTCCAAAAGAAGAAACTATTCCAAAAGATCATGATAATGAATGGGAAATGGCTATAGTGTTGTAGGATTTAATTGCAATTTCTTTTGTTCACTATCACAATTGAACTTATACTAAGCAAACTCTTCCAAAAAATCCTTATGATGTCTAAGGCATGACTGTGATACTGAACGTTTCAGTTGTTTGTTTGCACTAAGTAGCATAGCTGATCTTACTCTTAAAACACCCTTCCAAAATACCATAATGATGGCTAGGAGATAGCTGTGATGTCTTAGTTTTTAAATTGCTTTCAGTCTTTATGTTTGCATTTTCACTGAATTGTATAGCCAGGATTGTTCTAAGAAGCTCTTCCAAAATACCAATCATGATGGACAAAACAAGCTGTAGAATCCCATAGATTAATGCATGACAACTTAGTTAGGGTAATTCGGAGTAAAATTGCATTCAGTTCATGCTCTGTTATTTTGTTTCAAGTTTCATAATGGCTTGTTAGTTCAGCACTGTTTTAGACTAGTGACATCTTAAGTTCAGTTTTAGCTTAACTCATTGCATTTTCACTCCACAATTAGTTGTCATCCACTGCATATTAGATTACATTAGTTGTTAAACTTAACAAAACGGCCTTCATTATTTACAAAACCTCTTCTTGTTCCAAATCTATAATTGATTCATAGCCATATGAACAGAAGACAGTACCATTTCAAGGCCTGAAGTACTTTTGCAACTTCTTTACCACTTCATAAACAAAGCCTTTCCTCAAAAGACTACTTTAAAAAGAAATCTATAATTCTTGAGTAAGGTTTAGTGATGTTTAACTAAGTTGCAGAATGGAGTTAGGAACTAGTCTTACAGTAGAGATCTTATGATGGTATCAATGTTTTCCTCCAAATATGCTTCAACAAATCTTTAATCATGGATAAAATGTTGCATCATTATAAGCTAGTTGTTTAATTGTTTAGTTAGGAGAATTTTTATACTTAGCTGACCATTTCTCAAGCTCTCCCAAAATACCTTTGACGAAAGAATTGGACAAGTTAAGTTTATGTTTTGATTCATTTCCTTAAAGTCATTATCAAGCTTTGTATTCTGCTTAGTCATAGTTTATATTTGATTCTGTTTCAGTATTTGCATTTGCATTTGTCATTTGTCATCAACCAATTAGGCTTCACTCTATTTTTAATCAGTAGCTTCTTTCCACTAGCTTTTTAGTCATTTTCCTTGTGAACATAAAAACCACCAAAAGACCAAAAACATCATAAAACACTAAACACAACGCATTAAGAGACAAACACCTAGGAACATACAGTGCACTTCACTTCATCAGTTTACCAACCCTGGTTGACAATTAAATGAACTCAATTTAGGAGACTAGGTTGAGCACAAACAAATATGAAGAAGCTATTTGATAAGAGAACTAAGGCAAACAATTTCAAAGTTGGAAATGTTGTTCCTAAGTGGGATTCAAGGAGGGAAGAGAAGGGAAAACATGGAAAGTTTGAGAACTTGTGGAAAGGGCCCTATATTATTCATGCTGAGAGAGGTCACAACGCATTTTTCCTGAAAGAATTGAATGGAGAAGATCTATATGGAGGTCTTGTCAATGGTAGGATGCTCAAGCATTAATTCTTCCAAGAGTCTTGCATTTTAAAAGCATTTTATTTTTCATTGTAAATTTCATAGTCTGAACATTGCATTCAAAGTTATGAAAAACAAAAATACAAAAATAGAGAAAGAAAGAAAAGAGGGCAGATTGTCAAAAACAATAAAGGTATAGCCCCATACCAAAAAAGAGAAACAAATTTGAAAGTGTGGAAGCTCAAATGCCACCTCTGAAGAACACACTCCTAGTTAGTCAAATTGTCTAATCTTGACTAATTAACTTTAAATTTTTTGCTGATAGGATAGTAAATTCGATTTTCCAAACTGTTTAATCTTAGCTTATCAGTAGATAGTTTAAGATATAAATTAAAGGTTCAAATATGCTCAAAATCCGAACCTAAATTTCCAAGAAAAGAGAATGACTCAAATCTGTTTTAAATCCCGAGTCACCAAAGATGTAAAACTAGTTCTAATCAGCTCAAAATCTGAGCTAGTGGATAGGAGAAAAACAGCTCAAACAAACTCAAAAACAGAGTTGTAAAAAGAGGAAGGAAATGCTTTTAAATTTCTGATCCCAAGCCTTCCATTTTGTTTTAATTTCCTGCAAAAATAATGTCTATGTGCAGCTTGTTTTTATGCCATAGAATAGCATCAAGTTAGATTGTTTAATCCTAACTTGAATGCTTTTTAAATTTCTATTGTAAAATTTAGAGAATAAAGTTTGTTGGACAGTTTAATCTCGACAGACAATATGGACAGTTTAATCTCGACAGACAATAGATTAGGTAGAGAATCATATGGGCTTAACTATTTAATCTGAGACCATGGAGAAATAAGGAGTAGAAATAGATTAGATTTCCTGCTTTCAAAAGAATAAAATTTTGTGAAAGATTTTGCCAATCCAAGTGCACTCTAAAGAAGAAAAGATGTTAGATCAGTAGGATTGGGTAGGTAGAAAGATTGTATTGATGGAGATCCATTGTTTGTATGGCTGCTAATATTTTTTCAGAGCAAAGAATATCATCCATAGAAATAAAGGTAGCCCAATGGATGAGACAACTGATCAGCCTCCCAGAGAAATCAAGTCTGAAGTTCTTGATGCCTTCAAGAAGGCACCATCCCCAAGTGGAGCCACTGTTAGCCACCTATAAAAAAAATTTATATCAAAAGGTGGCTAAATCATTTTCTGAAGTCTTCAAGGAACATATTTTATTGCTAAAAGGTGTTGGCTCTTGACGACTTTCAAAAGGCCTCATTCCTCTGTCCAAATCTTCACTGCTGTGCTCATTTCACACCTAGAAATTCTGCTGGTATCAAAGCCAAAATACTGCTGCAAACTCCATTTTTCGCCCTCCATTCCCTTCCAAAACTAACCCCTTCATCCCCCATAAAATCTTTCATTTTTCATGTATTTCCCCTTTCCCCTTCATCAAAACCCTTTGATAAGGTTTAAGACCCTTTCTTAGCCTTATCGAAACCCTCAAACTCCTTTGAAAATCATTGAAAATCTATAAGAATCATGTTTTTTATATATATTATAGACATAAGCCCCCTTTGGCTAAGTCTTTTAACCCTCCCCTCCATACACCTTGGTGCTAGAACCAAGCGCGAAATTTCCAAGCGCTTATCGCATCGCCCGATTGTGATTAACCCTCCCTCCATAAATCCCGGTCATATGGCATTCCATATAGACCATGGCCCCGCAGACAGGCGCCGAACCTTATTTGAAATTTAATCTCTCGTCCCGAAGTTTAAACCTTAGTTTTATATAAATTTGTCGGTTTTATTATATAATAAATTTTCCGCCGGTGTAAAGGTCCTAATCGCTCTCCACCGTCGATCTGACCCGTAGATCGACGACTCGCAATCCATCGCCCCAGTGGTCCCCACCAACCACTCACTATTGCAAAAACTGGGTGGAATCCATCGCACCGCTCTCAAGCAGAGGGTGGTTTTTTCCCGATCGGCAGCGATTCCATTCACTGCCAGACATGTGGCCTTGAGCACTGTTCAAAAACCGTCGTTCATCAAACGTTAAAGTTCAACTGTGGAGTGGGCATGATATTGATGCGCATCGTCTGATCTAAGGCCGCTCATTGGATGGTCGTCGCTCTCCGAAGATGCCCGTGAGATAACTCAGGGTATGGCGCGGTATTAAAAGCATCTCTGTCGTCGATCTGATCTACATATCGACGACACACAATTCATCGCCATGATTCCTCATCCAATCAGCATTTCCGGACCCGGGGGTTTTATTCATCTGGATTTTATTGAAAATTTGATGTCCGGGCATGTTTCTAAGGTATATTGGCACTTGTTCTCCGCCATTGATTGCATGGGCCGTTCTCATATGACAGCCCACGATCGTCCTGAACCCCAAACATGATTTTTGTTCATTTTTTCACTAAAACAAAGGTTTTAAACCTTTTTTCCATTTTTATTTTTATTTTTTCTAAATAACGTGACCCCTTCATGTTGTTTATTCACCCTTGGTCTCGACCGTTGATCTCTGCGCGATCAACGATTCTGATTTAATTTCCTCCCCTGCTCTCCTTTGACCTCCTCTAATCAATATCGACCATTGGATGATGCCATCCAACGACCATGCTCTCTCCACGGGCCTTCTGAAGCAATAAAATTATACATGCAGGATTTATAACATTATTTGTATTTTGCAGGGTTCCAATGGTTTTTTCCACTGTCTCTGAAGAAAATTTAAAGGCAGAGGGTGACGATCCTCCTGCCTTCGATTCATCAAAGAAAATCATTCGCAGGGTTTAAAATTCACATTTCATCGGTGTTTCATGAGGCAATGATGCCATATCACCCCTGCGCAGCACTGTACACAAACAAAACACAGCAAGTTAATAAAAAATAAAAGGATATCAGTTTCTAACACAACACACACCAGCATGGAAGATTGAAGACAGATTTGTGGGGGATTGCAGCTAAAATTGATTATCAAAAGCCTAATCCTCCCAACTAAACACAGTTTGAAGAAAATCATGAGTTTTTTCTCAGAAAGAGAGCCTACGCTGCCACATCAGGGGCTAATTGAATCCCCCAACTACCACAAAGCCACCTACAGCCTCAAAACAATCAAAAGAAGGCCGAAGTTATTACCATACCAAGAGATATTTTGCATCAATACAGCTGAATAGTTAATTCAACCAAAGGAACTTATTATAAACTGTCAGCAGAAGTTATTGCAAGGATAAAGGGGAGCCTTGAAGTCAACAAATTCTTTCTAGCAAGCCTAATAGTTAATGTAAACCAATTAATATAGAGGAAATATCAAGAGCTTATTCATTGAGCCCCCCAAAGGCCAAGAATCCATTAAGACTGTATTAATTATCTTTGGAGATCTTTTATCAGTTCTCACCTACTCATTCTTCTATAAATACTACTAGAGAAGATGAGAAAGTGTTGGTTGATTGATCACTAGTTGTAATACTGAAACTCTCTGAAATAATACATAGTCTGCTAAAGTTGAAGAAAAAATTGAAGTCTTGGAAGCCTTGATGATGTTGTTGCATGCTTGTTCCTGAGAAGGCTCTATCATTGGATCCATGAGCTTGGTTGTTGGTGAAGTATTCTGAACTGTTTAATGTTTTCTCCTGTTTTCATTCTGTTCCATAATTTCTTACTACAGTAGGTTGAAATTTTTAGGCTAAGAAATGACTCCTGGAAGCACCTTAGACATGTTCATCCTTCACTGTTTCATGTTTTCTTCTGCTGAGGTATTTTAGAGTCTTTAATCTCTCTCTTTAGTCCTCATGCTTGTTTATTTCTATGATAGTTTAAATAATATGGTTTCAGCATGATTTATGGTTCTCCCTGCTTGTCTGCTGCCACTTAAAAGGTTGTTATTAAAGTCTCCCTTTGAAGTATTTATGTTTATAGTAAGCCAAGGAGGTCTGTTCTGATCTTGCCCTTTGTCCTTACTTAAACAGTTGTCTTAAAGGTCTTTATAGTTGTAATCATAGATGTGTTAGGTGTTCCCTCTTCTATGACCGCAATTATCAATGAATCTTTTATGTTTTCTAAGTCATTTGAAATAAAATCTTTGAGGAAATAGGGTGTTCCCCGAATCTTAGATTTCATTTTAAAAGTTGTTTTGAAATCATTATTTTCTTAAAGGTGTGATTTTTAGAATTTATGGTTAGCCCTGTCTACCAAATAGCTCTTTATTGTTCAAGTTGTGCTTTCAAATTCCCTTTGTTTGAGAATTAAACTTCTCTTTCCAAATCATTGATGTCCATCTCATTCCAAAAACCAAAGGATCCTGTGGCCAAGTTAGATTTTCCCTCTGATATCCCATATCCATTGATGAGTATGTTATGATCTCTTCTTGACTCCATTACCCAATGAACCAGATTTTTCTCCATTCTATATATCTTTAGACCTTTCATGTTATGTTGTATCAATTAAACCAAACAAATAAACAAACACCTGCACTTAATAACTAGTCTAAAACCAATACTCAAAGCACACAAGATAAACCTTTGCAAAAAAACATTTGAGAGATCCCTCTCTAAGAACAGGAGGACTAGATCCTAGAACTCTAAAGATTGGTTCTCATGTTGCCTTGTCTTTTGATTTGCCAAACTATCAAAACACGGGACACCAACACACCTGAGTCTATCTCTCTAGCAACTAGTATTCCAAATGTTGGAGAGCAATGGAATAAAAGGTAGCAAGTTGACAGGGAACACTATGAGCCATACATCAGGCCTAGTTTTTTGAGACAACTCAGCAGATTTTTTCCCTTTCGGTACCTGAAATATTCATATGCTCCTTTGATGAAACTCATAATCAAATATTTCAGTTGTGAGGGCCGATTTTCTCGCATATATGCCTATCACATCAGATTGCTGATGCACTTTACCAGGGTGAGAATGATGAATCTCCCCTACTTCATGTGCCGAAATATTGAGAAGATGACCAGCTTAGTGCAAAAGAAAACTCCTGAGCAGCAGTATAATAGTATTTATCATTTTGCACTCATCAAAATTGTGGTTATGCATCAACTTGGTTTGCAAGATATTTCATGGGGGGATTTCATTTCTCATGAGTTCTTCACAGCTCCTTGGGTACCTTTGAAAGCTTTTCATGAGACCGGTGGAATTTCACATCAGCAGGACGGTCATGAGACACAGACCGCTAGTGTGCCAGTGTTTGTCACCTATTAGAGGGGCACTAGAAGGTTGTTTGCATCAGCCAAGAGAGTATTATCTCCACCCAGGGTGGAAGGGGTATCACTTCTTCCATCAGCAGTGCAGGTACAGGACAAGGGAAAGAGGCCAATACATGACGAGGGGCCTTCAGGAGGGCAGGAGATAGATTTCATCCTCATTCATGATGATGACACCAATTTGGGCTCACCAAGCTCAAAACTTAGAGAGATCATTCGGGAGCAAAGGGCGGAGATAAATACTTTTTCCATTAGCCTTCAAATATCCAAGTGGATAATAAAATACCTTGAGCAAAGAAACAAGAAGCTAGAGGATCAGCAAACTATTATGGAGCTGCAAAACATACGAGAGAACCGGCAAGCCGCTAAAAAAAGCAAAACCAAGATGACATCACTTAAGCAAGAAATTGAAGATGATCATGAAACTTGGCTTGAAAGGGTAAATATGCATTTGGAAAAGTTTTTGGAGAAATCCAAAAAATAAAATAACATGTTGAGGCACATGGCCAATCATTATTGGGCGAGAAACCATGTTTGCAAGGCAAGAATCAAGATCTTGAAGGCCAAGTTGAAGAAGGCCTCAAAGCGTTGGAAAAGGAATGATAGACTTCAAATATTGGCCAGGGATTCCTTGGCCCAACATAGCACATAATGGAGGACACTCAGCCCAAATTTCAAAAAAATTGGGACATTTTTTGCATTTTTGGAATTTTTGAGCTAAAAAACAGACTTTTCTGCTCTATGCGCCACACCACTTGGTGCGCGCTTTTGATAGGGGACTGTTTTTTATGCAAACTCAGCATTTTTGGATTTTTCATGGAAAAATATGCATGCCTACCTATGGAAAAGAAATTTTGACAAGTTTTGGGCTTCCAGAAGGGTCAAAAACACCCCAAAAATGACCTTTCTGCCCCTTTTTTGACACACAGGAAGCAGTGTTGGGAGAAATAAGTTTTGGAGGGGCAAATGAAGGAAAAATTCAGAAATTCCACTTGTGTTGGAAAGTAGACAGGTAGACCTTTCCAACAAGCCCCCCCTTAGAAAAAATTTGGACACCGGAAAGGTCTCCAAAATCAGCTGCAAACTGGCGCGACGCATAAGGAAATCAGGCGCGGCGCATTGGAGGATTTTGCTAATTTTTGACCCAGAAACTCTGTTTTTCGCCTATTTTTTGAAAGTTTGACTTTCTTCCCTATAAATTTCAAACCCATGATGTAATTTAAATTTAATTTGATGGATCTTGATGTAATTTTGTTAAATTTTCACTCATGGAGGTAGATTCATCCATCAAAAGGTGATTTGCAACTGAATGAATAAGTTTCCTAGTTTATAGAGGCAAGCTCTTCCACTACCTACTTTCTAGTTCTCAGTTTAGATTTTGTTGGAACAGATCCTAAACTTGTGAGCTCGACCCCTAGAGTCTGGGATGAGTTATTGTTTGTCTATATCTTGTGGTTTTTCAGTCATTAGCATTGTTGTACTTTTGGGAATGCTTTGAGCATCATTGTACATTCATCTCTGCAGTTTGGCAAAGGAATAGACCAGGGTTTGCAGCACTCTTTGGGATTGATGTGGCATTTTTCTTTGATAGTGTGTTTCTCTCTGTAAATTTAAGTCTACTGGTGTTTATGTATACCATTTTCTCTCTTATTTCTTCTTAACTTAAACAAACAAGGATAAAGGTAGAATTCATTAAAATTTGCAGTGCTCTACCTAGGGTTTGTTTAATTTTCTATGTTTTCAACTGTTTAGAGAGAATCCTTGAAGGTTTCTTGCCCTATTTAGCTCTTCACCTGTCTCCACTCTCCATTTCCTTCTAATTGAAAGTATCAAATCAATTTCCTACCTTGCCCCATTCAGATCTCTGCAAAACTAAGCCTCATTCCCCAGACCCAAAATATGCCTTTCCCTTTGATCCAAAAAAACACCCTTAAACTCAAATCAAACTCTTTTGCATACATACCTAGCCTAAAATAATCCTTCATTGAAGTCATCTAAAGCCTCATTGATCATTTTTTGCTGAGATTGACAAAGAGAGAGCCCTCTCCCGATCTGGTCGGGCTAGCTACCAGGTTAAGCGTGGTTTGATGTTACCCTAGATTATGCCTTTCTCAGCTTGAGGTAGATTTAGGCCATAAAAAATGTATAGGGTTTCGACACTATGATACAAAATAAACAAGATAATTAGGCTCCAGACCCAACAATTTGTGCATTGAAATTTTAGCTTATATGAATGACCTTCATCATGATTATTTTCTGTGTTATGTACCTATATGCCTGCTCCTGAAATAGTTTTACTACAAGACCCATCAAAACTCATACTCCAAAGAGGTTCAATTTCAGATTTGTTATTGAAGTCATCTCTGTCCTCTTTGTCCTGTTTGTAACAGCTATCATTGTGTTGTTCTTTAGGGTCTGCACTATGTTGAGCTTTGTCTTGTTCCTCATGGTTTTCATTGTGTTGAGGATTTTTATTCGTTTCTCATGATCAGCATTATGTTGGTGACTGATTTTTTTCCTGGGATCCTCCTTGTGTTTACTGTAATTTTCTGAATTAGTAAATTGTTTTGTCCCTTTCTCCTTTCCTCCCTCTTTTCCTTTTATTAGTTTATCATCCACTTCCCCTTGCTCATTAAGATTTTCATCATTATAAATAATGAATGAGTCAAGGTCTGTGTGAATAGAATAAAGTGGGGATTTTTCTGGTTTTTCTTGACTACTAACCATATATTTCATGTGTGTCTCCCTATATATTCTTCTTGGTTGACTAAAGACAGGGATGGTTGCATAAGTCATATCCATCTGCAGGGTACCTTGAATTTTAGCACCCCAGGATCTTGAAAAGAGCATGACATACTTAGGAGGTATATCAGCCACTATAATGTCCATTACTAAGCTCTTGGATGGTATTTGTGCTAATTTTACACATAGATCTTTGATTAGGCCTAGACATTTAACTCTACTGGAATCAAAAGAGTATAAATCTTTTTATGGTCTAGTTATCTCAAGGCCTAGTCTCTCCATCACTACCTTAGGCACAAGGTTATGGGAAGCTCTTGAGTCAAGCATGGCATTATGAAAAATCCTATCATGGATGCTTAGACTGTCATAGAAATGAGGAACACCTCCTTCTTGAAAATTTCCTTCTACTTCTGGCCCAAACAGAAGCTCTGGCTTGTCATCAGTCACATTGACAGAATCGGTTTGTTCTCATATGTTTAAAGCTATAAAAAGTTGGGTCTTATATACATCTTGGGTGACTAATTCAATGAGAGGAACCGAGATCCTTATTTTAGCAATTTCACTCTCTATGCTGAAAGGTATCTGAGTTTTTAATATGTTTAAATCAACCTTTTTAGTCATTGTTTTCTCAACAAAATCAGCTTGCTGGTTTTTATTATGGAAAGTAGTTAAAATGGTTTTACTAGGAGAATTAGCTGAGTTTCTAGTTATAATTTGGTCACCACAAGGTTTGTCATAATTTAGGGTGCTTTTTCCTTTGTTTTTATCAGAACTTTCAGCCATTGTTTTATTGTTTTCTGTTGTCTTTTTAGGAATGTTTTCAGGATTGTTCCTAGCGGAAATTTCAGAGGTTTTCTTTTTGGGAGTGTCTTGATCCTTTTTACTTCTAAGGTCATATTGTTTATGCACTTCCATTATAGCATTTTCAAAGCCTTGTTTGTAATCTTCAAATTCTGGGCTTTCTTCATGATAGGGTGTATATATGCCTTGTTCTTGTTTAGTGAGGAAAACAGTATCCTCATTGTTCACTCCCAATAAGTTTATGTGATTTCCCTCTGTTTCTACAATCACTCCCTCATCTTCATCAGCATAATTTTGTTGGAAAGGAGGTCTGACTTGTTGATCAGGGCCTCTTTATCTAATTTGAGGGGGATTCCTTCTAAAGTTTTTGTTCTGATTTTGATTTTTATTTTGAGGAGCTATTTTGTTTTCTTTAGGATAAGCTTTCTCATTCATGTTTATTATTTACATCATACTTTCCATGGTTATAAAAAAAATATCAATTTTGGAATCTGATGTGGAGGGTCCTGCTTCATATTTGTAGGTAACTTTTTTCTTTGCTTTCAATCTAGCCCTTCTGGCATTTAGGTTAGCCTCTACACTTACTGCCCCTTTCTGCATGTCTTCTAATGTGAGGGGTTGTATCTCCCTTAATTGATAATACATGTCTGGGTCAAATCCTTCAAGAAAATTTATTAATGCTAAGCCTTGTGGGGGTTTCATTTGTGGAGGAAGTGCATTATAAACACTATTGAATCTAGTGCAATAATCTTGGATGCTCTCTCCAGCATTTCTTTTAAGATCATTGTATTCTGACAGGATTTGAAGGGGGTTTATCTTTACTTCCCATTTGTTTAAGAATAATTGATGGAAAGCAGGGAGGTCATTGATACTATTAGGGGTTAAGCCTTTGAACCATTTTCTTGCTTCTCCCCCTAAGCTTTGAGCAAACACTCTAAGTTTTATAGTTGCATAATCTATTTATTGTCTGTCAAAGTAATCATTCATTCTATCCACATGTTGTTGAGCTGTAGTAGAATTATTAGCATCATATAATGGAATATTGGACTGATAATCCCGTGGTAGAGCAACTAAAGCTAAAGGAAGGATTAAGGGAGCATACCATGTTTCCATAATATGAGCTTGTGGAAACAATGGGGCGTTAACAAGTGGGGAAAGGTGAGGAAGTGGAGTGGTTTGAACACTAGGTGTATGTATGGGTGTAGCTGAAGTACTTGGAATAGCTAAGTGATGTTGAGCAGATCTAGGATGAGAGAAGCCAAAGTTATGGAGAAAATGGAGATATGGAGGAGTGGAAGGATAGGCTTCCCTGCTGCTACTTTGTTGTGAATATACAAGCTAAAGGTTTATCTGGTCTATACCACTTTGTGACTTAGTTCTAGATAAACTCCTTATATAAGGTAGGAAAACTTGGGTATTTTGCAAGTTTATAAGATTCTCAGGGATTGAACTTGCTATCAGGATGGGTCTGACAATAGTTGGGTTTTTAGATGAAGGAGACTTCCTAAAAATGATTTCAGGATTATCAAATATTGAAGGAGGATTTGGGTTAGGATAGGATTTAGTATGAATCCTTCTAAAAGCCAGGGTTTTTGTCCCAAAAATTCAGAAAGGTTTTCAGAGATATAACAGTCTTAAAAGACAAACCAAACTGAAAAGGGTATACTTAATCCACAAAGTATTCTTGACTGAGTATTTTTTAATGTTTTGATGATAGGGTAAGTTTCCCAGTGGAGTCAAATAGAAATTGGTGGAGTCACCAGGTGGAGGATTTTTACTTGTCTTATAGGACTGGTTGTTGTCCACCATAAAAAATTAGGAACCAATCTTGGCTGACACTTGATTCATTTTAAACTAATGAGGTTTTTTGAGTTTTGAGTGAATCTGAACTGTTTATTTTTCAGTATCCCTAGTATGGTTGCCACTATGTTGGCTCCTTGTGATTTCTTAGATTGGCAAGAAAAAACACTACAGGGCCAAATCAGAATCACTTTGGAATCCTAAAATGTAGCCTTCCTAGATTCAAAGAGGGATTTCTCTATTTAGGTGTTTTTGATTGATTTATCTTTATGATCTTTGTTTAATATTTTAGGCTAGTTATGAAGTTCTTGTAACTTGTTTGTTTTGGTCGGATTAAGTGATAGATTGAAGGGTTAATTGTGTGACTGATTGAGAAATTGTTTTAACTGAAACAAATAGACTATAAGAAACATCAATCCATTGGGCAATGGAATCATAAAATGATTTAATTGGTCATCAAATTTTCAAGGGCTTTCATAGGGAAAGATAACTATATCAAGTGGATTCTTTAGATTAGTTTGTGATATGAAACAATAAGAAGTTGTGAAGGCAGCAAAGCTATAGTCAGTCATGAATATTATAGCTCTACTTAAACAAGAAAATCCTTTCAAAGTAACTGTTTGGAGCAAGTCAAAGGGTAGGACAAACCATAATCCTCTTTGGACAAACTTTAATAAGAAAAATTTTAAGACAAGAATCCAGTAATTCAAGAACTACTTTCAGACAAAGAAAACATATAAGATAAACAGTAAGAGTGGTCTAAGATCAGACAAAAACAATTCTAATCTTCTTTTGACAAACTCTTAAAGACTTTTCAAAGCAACATTTAAAGGCAGTCCAAAAGGCAAGGCACACCTTAAACCTCACTGGTTCAGAATCTAATAAATGTACTTCAAAGAAAGGTCTTGAAAAACAATATCTCAAGTCTTACTTAAAGGAACATGGATTCACCAAAATTTCCTTGGTTTCACTCTATTGAATCATTTCCAAGACAACAAGCCAGATAGAACTAGAAGGAAGTTAAGAATATTCTAATCAAACTCACGTAGTGGAAAACATGAATATAAAGAATACAGACAGAAATAGGGTGCTGAAACAACAAATCCTAATCTAAAACTTCTAGTTCTTTATCAGAGAAAGATGATCATAATGGAAAGCATAAGAAGAAATAGTAACAATTAGGAAAACTTCACCATTGATATAACTCAAGGATCTAGTGAACATGCTTGTATTATTGATGATCAAACCAGTTACAATACTCCATGTACAACAGCTCTATGCAACTCAGAGCTTTCTTCACTTCAGTCTAACATTCCTCAATTAGCTCAACAGCAGAAATCAGTCCAAAAACCATCAAGTAACCAACATTTACAATGAGGCTCATATGCACTATTTATATGAAAAGTGAGGAGGTGCTGCTATGCTAGGGTGTATAAGTGTTATTTGTTATAGAGTTAATGATTTTTGATCTTTGAGACCATGCAAGGCCCAAGGAAAAAATATCTGAAATAGTTACTCTGAATAATAACTTCTGTCTTAACTTCTATGTTAATTTAGCTGAAATATTTAACTTTTAAGGTTATGTAATAACTGTTAAGATGCTTCAAAAACATCTCTGACTGAGCAATAACTGCTTAATGCTTTTGTGGAAAGAAACAATGTTGTAGGTGGAAATTTTGCTTTTGGAGAAGTAATTGCTCCTTTTTTTGAGTAATTCGAAGGTGTCTTTAGGTAATATTCCTTTTTTATTGCTTTAAACTCTGTTTAAGGCCTTTATTTTGCTTTTAGCCTTCACGATCATCCTTTCTATCTTTTTCCCTTAAGCCTTCATTTTTATCTTTATTCACTGATGCTAATCTTCTGCTTTATCTTTAATCCTTTGATTAGGCTTTATCCTCTATTTCTTCATTCTTTCACTAATCTTATTTGACTGTCTGTGTGCAAGGTTTTCTCTGTGTATCGAAGGGTTTCTTATCGGATCAATGGTCATGAATAATCATTTTAGCCTTTAGATTTACCCTGGGTCCCTTTTAATTCATGTTTCTGGCCTCTTGGATCATCATCCAGAGACATCTGCCACTTAATTGACTATGGGATGGCTTCTTAGGCTTGAGCTGCCTTTTAACTTTCAACAAATACAAACAAAACATTAATTTAAATCTTGCATTTTTTGGGTTAAAACTACTATCGAGGGTTTTTATGAGGCAATTTGGAGCGATTTGCAGAGAAAGGGGATATGCATAGGGAAGGGTTCCATAGGAAAAACCAGGTAGGAAGTGGAAAAAATTTGAATTATGGTGCGAAGGAGGGGGGAGGTAGTTTTGAAAAACTATGGTGGTTTATCGCATGGATGATTGGCGGTAAGCGGTTTTAGGGTGGATGGACGCGATACCATACACCGCTTGACACATGTTGTTGCACTGAAAATTTTCATCTTGACATTCTGCTATTTTTATGAGCTCATCATCACTCATACTTCCTCCTTTGCAAGTCTGACACATTAGTTCCTCATTTCAAGCCTTAAAAATAAGAGAAAAGTTCTCAAAAATCTCTTTAAATCTGGTATCGCACTTTCTCTTTGTCTTGCCTATGGTCCCGCACCTAATGTTCGTGATTCTTGCGTACCTGAATGCAATTTCTCTATGTTATGGGTGCAGACCCCTGTAAAATATTAAAAAGGCACAAGTAAACTCAAAAATCTTACTTTCAGTCATTTCTAGAAGCATCTGGAAGGAATCTTGCGGTGGCAGAACTGCTCTTTTGAGGTTCATGTATCCCTTAACTTAAGGAGCTAACCCCTTGATGTGAGGAGCTTATCCCTTTGAAGGAGGATTCTATCCCTTCATAGTTGGAGCTGAAACCTCCTCTTTTTCACTATAAAAAGAGGCATTGGGTAGCCTCAAGGGGAGTTCAAGCTTTAGAATTATTTGAGGTAAAGTGCTATTGGGATTCAGACTCATTTAACTGAGATTTTGTGAGGAAAGATCACATACCTCTATCTGTCTTGGTTGGAAGATTGCAAGGCTTTTTAGAGTAGAGGAGATTCCTGCTTCGGACCCCAGGAAGGCCTGTTCAACATCAAGGCTAAGGTTGTAAGGTTTTCCTTCTTTCAAAGTTAATACAAATGAATTCATTTTTCTCACTAAGCTATTAATTAACTTTTTATTTCATGGATTCCTTGATCACCATGATAGGCATGATTTATAATATTTACTATACAGGTGCTATTTAATGTTTTCTTGTTTGTGACTGCAGGTCTACAAAGATAACTCCTTCAAGTGACCGAGGGACAACTACTTCGAACAAGCATTGGATCTACGGTAAGACCTTAACACCTTTATAGTATTATTTTATAAATCACATATGTCTAGAGAAAGATAGGTTTATTTGGCTATTTGTTGCTAAATTACCTTTTGGTACTAGGGAGATTGATCTTGTCCGCAAGATTGATTTATCCAGTCAACAAATTGGCGACTCCAGTAGGGAAAGATTCTTGATTTTTGGTTTTCCTTTGTTTTGACTTGAGAAATTGATTTTTATTGGTTTTTGATTGATGTATACTCGCCTGGGTAGCTTAGTTTTACTTTTATTTCAAAAATTATAAGAATTTTTTTGTTTTTCTTGAATTTTTCAAGGGACCGCACTTTGTCTTCACACACAGTGCTGGCATCTCCGCACTTTCCTTGAGTAACTAGTGTAGGACCGCACCTGTTTGCTCTAGAGCCTGTGGACCCTGTCAAATTTTTAAAAAACTAAGATTTCTCCTTCCTATTAGGAATCTGTATTTTTAGCAGATTGGTGAGACTAAACTGTAGAAGCAACATCGTTTCAACCAACTTTGGGATTCTAGGATCTAGCCCTCCTGAATCTGGAGAGGGATCTCTCCAACAAGTGCAAAGATGGATTTGTCTTTGAAGTTTGGGGTTATGATATTAGGCTAGTTATGAAGGCCAAGGGTTTGTTTGTTTTTGGATGGTTGAGCATGATTACTGTTTGAGGTAGAAAGTCCCAAATGTAAATATTTTCAAAGGTGAGAAGCTGCAAGCAATCATAGTAAGCTTCGACCAAAAATATAGATGATTGCAGGTTTTAGTCCATCGGGCTATGGAGTCATAATAGGATTTAATTGATGCAGCAAGAGGCAAGAGTGGTCCATGGGGCAAGTCATCTATGTCTAAGGATCTCTTTTAAGTTTGATTTATGGAATGAAATGATACAATAAGAAGGAGAGATAAACAGATGTAGGACAAGAGTAGCCCAGGATTTGATAAGTACTTTTAAACTAGTCAGCCTTTGACATGGACTCAAGAAAAACATAAAAGTAAACTAGGATCTGGTAAGTACTTTTAAACTAGCCAGCCTTTGATACACTTTCAATAGAAAAAATTTAAAACAAAGGGAAACTTAAAGGCAACTTTTGGAGTAGAAACTAGCGGGCCGGGCTCACCACAAATCCTCTCCTAGCTTTGATTTACTTGGTTACTTTCAAGACAAACACAAATATAACACAGAATGGCCTAAGATCTAGTAAGTACTTTTAAACTAGCCAGCTTTTAACACGTTCTAAGGGAAACATCCAGATAGTTGTGGGGATAAAACTGGGACCATGGCGGACCATATCTTCCTTAGTTCATCTTCACAAAACATATACTGAAAATAACATTTAAGAATAACATTCAGCTAAGGCAATAAGATGAGGGAACACCAGCATTCCTATGCTTGAACTGAATTAAATCATTCTTAAGTAACACAGTTTAGAGGAAAACATCTAGATAAATATTTTCAGTCAGAGAAGTTTACTGATGTACAGTAGGTCCTAACTCTATTCATGCTATTCTTTATAAGAGATATTGGAACACAGTGAAAACAGAAACAAAATGACAAGTTACAAAATGAAAAACATCACCGTCAACATAGACCAGGATCCCATAAATCAGCTTGTATTGATGCTCCAAACCAGTTACATCTTTAAGACCAGTGCTTTAGTTTAGCAACCATCTACACATCTCAACCTAGCTTATCTATTACAAGTAGAGCTCCAAGAGCCAGTGAACACTATTTACAGTCAAGAGTTTAAGCTTAAATGTATTTCAAAGTTCTGCAACCAACAGTTTCTTGTTTTCTACAGAAGTACATATAGAAGGATGAGGAGCTGAGATCTGATAAAATATCTTAAGGACAATTAATACAGATTCAAGAGTTCTCGGCTTCTGAGGGGCTCGATGGAGAAGTTTTACAAAAAATTCTCTCTGCATTAATTTTTTTACATTTTGATTAAGCTCGGTGGGAGCTTTTTTTGACCTTTGAGGCTCTGTGTGGCATCGAAGTAACTTTGCAGATGTCTGTCATTAAGTTCCTTGGCAGAATTTACTCTTTGGAGGCGTTTTGAGACAAATATATGATCCCGATCAATAAATTCAGCCTTTGATTGAATACTTTGAGGCACAGGTGGTGTCGTGGTAGCTAGAGGGATCAATTTGCCTCAATTTGTGGCGGTGGAGGGTTTCCCGTCGATAAAACACTTCATATTTTCTTTAAAATGTGTTTTAAATTGGGGATTAGGCTTTTGATAAAAATTCTTAGCCGTAATCCTCGCAAAATCTGTCCCTAAATCCTCTGTTCTGATAAATTTTGGTCTTCATCACTGAAACTCTCTGACTGTGCCCGATCCATGGTTTTTTCTGATAAATAGGGCTGCGCAGGGTTATGTGGCATCAATTCCTGAGGAAAACACTGAAGAAACATGAATTTATACCCTGCGAAGGATTTCCTTTGGCAACTTGAAAGCAGGAAGATCGTCATCCTCTGCCTTCGAGTTTTCCTCGAAAATGGCGAGAAAACCTTGAAAACCTGCAAAATACAAACAAAAATTATAAAATCCATGCATTCATAGGTTTATTACTATGGAGGAATGTGGAGGAAGTGTGGTTGTTGGATGGCATCATACAACGATCAGGATTGATCAGAGAAAGCAGAAGAAAGATTAAATCAGAGCCGTCGATTGCGCAGAGATCGACGGTCGGGAGCAAAGGGGAAAGTCAAAATGGAGAATTGTTTACTGGGCGACGGAATCAGGGCGACGGAATAGGGACCATCGATCTACAGATCAGATCGACGGGGGAAATTAACTGGATGGCGTGCCGTAGTCTGGCTAATGATCAGGCATCTTCGGTGATCGATAGCCGTTGGATGACCCGCTCCAGATCGGACGGTGAACAACAATATCGCTGGGTGTCCATGTTCTATAGATAATTCGTGATGGGTAAGCGGTTTTGACAAAGTACACGGGACTCGTGTCATGCGATGTATGGAATCACTGGCGATCGGGGGAAAACAGCTTTCGCCCAAAGGCAGTGCAATGGATATCGCCGGTTTTGGGCAATCGACTTATGGACGGCAGGGACCACAGGGAGACGAACTCCACATCGTCAATCTGTAGATCATATCGATGGTGGAGGTTAATTTGGAATTCGAACCGAAAGATAAGTTATAACATAATTAAAAACCTAAGAATCAAAATAACCAAAGGTTTTAATACTTCGGGCGGAGACATATTTAAAGGCTTGGCGCCTGATTGCGGGGCCTTAGGGTGCATGGGAGGATGATATGACCGGGGGCTACAAAGGAGGAGCTAATCGCATCAGAGTTTTTATAACCATGACAAAATACTTGCACATTTGGAACTTAGTGATGCGATAAGCGTTGTGAGGGGTTTAACACCTGGTTCTAGGGTGCGGGCATGTGGGGGAAGTGGTTGAGACCTGGCCCAAAGGGGCTTAAACCCTTATGCACAAACATGCGTTTTTTATGAATTTCCAATGCTTTCAAAGGGATTTGAGGGTCTCGGTAAGGCTTAAAAGAGTGAGTCTCAAACCTTATAAAAATGGGTTTTCATGAATGGAAGAAGAGAACTCATGAAAAATAGAGGAATTTTATGGAGAAATAGGGAAGCAAATGAAGGTTAGTTTTGGAAGAAGGGGAAAAGGGAAATGGTGCTTGCAGCAGTATTCTGGCTTGGAGATCAGCATGATTTCTGAGTTCTGAAGGGAAGA
This sequence comes from Pinus albicaulis, assembly GCA_034641835.2. Taxonomy (NCBI): domain Eukaryota; kingdom Viridiplantae; phylum Streptophyta; class Pinopsida; order Pinales; family Pinaceae; genus Pinus; species Pinus albicaulis. The sequence continues at coordinate 335,582,089 of CM076573.1, forward strand.
AACAGTGAAGTTTTGGATAGAGGAAAGGCATGAGGCCTTCAAGAGTCTTCAAGAGCCAACACTTTTTAATAATAAAATTTTTTCCTTGAAGGCTCAAAAAGTCTTAGCCACCTTTTGCTATAACATATATTATAGGTGGCTAACAGTGGCTCCACTTGGGGATGGTGCCTTCTTGAAGGCATCAAGAAATTCAGACTTGCATTCTCTGGGAGGCTGACCTGTGCCTGATCCATTGGGCTGCCCTTCCTTTGCTGGGACAGTCTTCTCTGAATATATATTAGCAGCCATGAAAACAATGGACCTTCATCAATACAAACTTTCGACCTACCCAATCCTACTGATCTAACATTTTTTCTTCATTAGAGTGCACTTGGGTTGGCAAACTCTTTTCACAACATTTTATTCTTTTAAAAGTGTTAAAATAATCTAATTCTACTCCTTATTTCTCCCTGAACTCATATTAAACAGTTGAGTTCAGATGCTTCTCTACCTATTCTACCATCTGTTGGGATTAAACTGTCCAACAGATTTTTATTCTCTAGAGTCTAAAACATAAATTTAAAAAACAGTCAAGTCAAGATTAAACTGTTTGACTTGGTCTGATCTATGGCATAAAAAAAAGCTGCACATAGACATTTATTTTACAGAAAGTTAAATCAAAATGGAAGGCTTAAGATCTGAAAATTTAAAACTCTTCCTTTATCTTTTTAACAGCTCTGTTCTGACTTTTGTTTGAGTTGTTCCTACTTTGTTTTCTGGTTCAGATTTTGAGCTAATTAAACCAGATTTACATCTTTTTGACTCAAAAAATAAAACAGATTCGATTCATCTCTCTTTGGAAACTTAGGTTCAGATTTTGATCATGTTTGAACCTTTAATTTCTATCCTAAACTATCTACTGATAAGCTAAGATTAAACAGTTTGGCAAATCTATTTCACTATCTTATCAGCAGAAAATTTAAATCTAATTAGTCAAGTTTAGTCAGTTTGACTAACTAGAAGCGTGTTATTCAGGAGTGGCATTTGAGCTTGCACACTTTCGAATTTGTTTCTCTTTTTTGGTACGGGGCTATACCTTTCTTGTTTTCATAATCTTCCCTCTTTTCTTTCTTTTCATTGTTTTTGTATTTTTTATTTTTACAACTTTGAATGCAATGGTGGATGAAATATTTATAGTGGAAAAAAGATAAAAAGGATTTTGGAACATAACATGGATCAATAGAAGTAATGCTTAAGCATCTTTCCATTGACAGGACCCCCAAACTGTTCTACTCCATTCAACTCCTACAAGAAAAATGCATTGTTACCAGCAGCTGAGTGAATAGAGTAAGGGCCAAGCCATAAGTTGTCAAATTTTCCATGCTTTCCCTTCTCTTCCCTTCTTGAATCCCACTTCAAAACTTTGTCCCCAATATTGAAATTGCTGGCCTTTGTTATTCTGTCAAAAAGCTTTTTAATGTTGTCTCGCTTCTGCAATGCTTGGTTATACACTTCCTCTCTGGTTTTTTGAAGATGAATGGTCTGGTTAATTCTTCTGATCATGTCATTTTCTTCAGTTTGTAACTCTTGAATTAACTTCATTACTGGTATCCCAAGTCTTTTTGGAAAAATTGCATCAGTACCATACACAAGCTGGAAAGGTGACATACCAATAGATTTCTTTAAAGTCAATCTGTCAGCCCAAAGTGCATGAACCAGCTTTGTGTGCCAAGACTTCTTATTGTCCTCCAACAATTTCTTGATTATGTTCACTAAGCTTTTGTTTGAGGATTCTACAAGTCCATTACCTTGAGGGTAATAGGCCATGGAATTCCCCAATGTTATGTGATATCTATGATAGAACTCAACCATTTTATTTGATCCAAATGCTGCTGCATTATCAATGATAATATTGGTAGGACAACCGAATCTGGAGAGAATGTTAGTCTCCATAAATTTTATAATAACTTAATCATTGGCTTGTCTACAAGGTATGGCTTCTATCCACTTAGTGAAATAGTTTGTGGCAGTGAGAATCCATCTATGCTGGGCAGAAGATGGTGGCTATATTTCTCCTATAAAGTCAAGTCTCCACTGTTGAAAAGGGGCCTCAACAGTGATTGGATGCAGAGGTAGGGGTAACAGTTTTATTTTTCCTTCAAAAAGTTGACACTTATGACAGGCTATGATCATTTTGTGCACATCATGGAAAAGAGTAGGCCAATAGAAACCAGCCCTCAAAATTTTGTTAGTTGTTGTCTTCCAGTACAAATGACCTCCAAACTCTCCTTCATGGAACTGGTGCTTGACCTTCTCTGCATCAAACTCAGGAAAACATTTAAGCAATACACCACTTGCATTTTTCCAATAAATACATATATTAACAATGCAATAGTTTACATCTTTCAATTTGAGGAATCTTGCCTTTGTTTTTGTCAAACCAGGAGGTGTTTTCAAATTAAGCAAAACATAAACAATATCAGCATACCAAGAGGAATTCATAAAATGGTTTTCAACAATGGGAGTTGAGACTTCCTCTTGATCATCCAAAGAATCAATCATATTAATATCAAGAACTTCAAAATTGGATTCAGCCATCAATCTAGCTAGACCTTGGCCTTTGATGAGTTTAGTGGGTTTTATCTCTAAGTCATATTCAAGAATAATAGTGATCCACTTACCTCTCTTACCATCTGGGTCCTGTGTTATAATATCTTTAACCACTGAGTTTAGGACAAAGGAAATGATGTGTGAGTGAAGAATGTATACTCTGAAGTCTTTCAAAGCTTTAACCAAAGCAAAAGCTTTCTTTTCCATAATGTTATACTTCAAAGGGGCATCCCTCAATGCCTTGCTAAAGAATGCAATAGGCTGCTCTTGTCCTTGTGGATTTTTTTGTAGAAGGACAACAGCTATGGTATGTTCTGATGCAAATGAAAAAATATAAAAATCCCTTGAAAAATCAGGACTTATGAGAACCGGTGTTTTGGTTAAAGCTTGTTTCACCAGTTCAAAAGACTTCTTTGCTTCCAAGTCCATTTTACCCCTTGCTCCTTTTTTAACATGTTTGTGATATTCCTAAGGAGCTCAGCCAAGTTGGGGATGAACCTTCTTAAAAAGTTAATCTTTCCGATCAAATACTACAACTCTTTAATGTTTTGAGGCTGAGAGATTTGCAATATGGCCTCAATCCTCTTGGGATCTATATTTATACCTTCCTCAGAAATAATATGCCCAAGCATTTTACCTTCTTGGAGACCAAATAGTGTCTTCGTAGGGTTTAAAGATATCCCAAACTTTCTGCACTTCTCGAAAAAATTTCTTAAATGTTCTAAGTGCTTTTCATCTGTTTTTGAAAACACACTGACATCATCTAGATAGATAATGATGAAGAAGCCCAGTTCCTCCGAGAATGCTATGTCCATGGCTCTTTGAAAAGTTGCTCCAACATTCATTAGACCAAAGTGTATTTTCACATACATGAAAGTGCCCCATGGTGTATTGAATGCTATCTTTAATTGATCAGTAGGGTGAACTAAGATCTGATTGTATCCTGAATAGCCATCCAGCAAAGAAATTCTTCTAGACCCTACCACCCTTTGTAAAATTGGATCCATCTTTGGTAAAGGGTAGTTGTCCTTTAATGAAGCTTTGTTCAAGTCTCTAAAGTCTATACAAAGCCTGATATCTCCAGTTTTCTTCCTAACAGACACCAGATTAGACACCCACTCAGAATATCTAATAGGGAAAATAATACCAGCATCATACATTTTCATGATCTCCTTCTGAACCAATGGTAATTGGACAGGGTTTATTCTGCGCAGTTTCTGTTTGAATGGTTTTTGGTTTTCTTTGAGGGGAATTTTGTGCTGTATTATTTTAGAGTCATAGGACTTGAGATCTTCGTAACTCCACGCAAAAACATCAGAAAACTCTTTAAACAACTCAATTTATTTGAGTTTAATGTGAGCTGGTAAAGTCTTAGATAGTTTAATCATCATAGGTTTAAGTTCACTTCCAATATTATACTCTTCTACTTCAGCCTCTACAGGTTCTAGTTTTGGCTTTTTGGCCACATCGTTAAGATCAAACAACTCTTCTAAAGATGCTAGACTGCTTGGAAAATTTTCATCTTTAGAGTGTAGAGTTTATAACTCATTTGTTTCGAACTCAGCATCCAATTCTATTTTGTTTTTTAGTTTGTTTGACAGCAGGTTAATATTAACAGGTTTAGGAGACAGTTCCTCTTCACCAAGGAAATTTTCTTCACTGCAGTCTGTATCATAATCTGAGTCCGAACTGTTTGGTTTGAATTCATTTATGAATTGCATGAAGTCTTCTATTTGTTTGTCGTTGTCAAATACCTGCCAATATTTCTCATTATCAGGAACAACTGGTCTAAATTTTATCTGAGTTGTGCAGTCTTTGGTGCTATATGGCGTTAAGCATGGTCTAGCTGCAAAGGCTAAATTGTGGGCCACGATATTTCTTTTTCTTGGGACAAAAAACAATTTGGACTCCTCGAATGTTTTAAAAAGGTCCATGACATCATTTCGGTAGGCCATGAGTCTGGGATGATTTTCTTTATACTCCCCATTGACCTGCCTAATAACTAACTCTGAATCCCGGTGAAATTTAATTCTTTTGGCTCCTATATTTTTCAACAAAGGTAAGCCTAGGAGAAGGGATTCATATTCTGCTATGTTATTGGAACACTAAAAATTTAATGTACATGAAATACATTCTGTGTGGTTGTTTTCAGTGTTAGAAATCCAGACACCTGCACTAGCGTTAGTCTTAGTGCAGGATCCATCAAAATACATACTCCACAGAGGACTACTCTTAGTTTCATCCTGGTTACTGTCCTCTCCAACTAACGTGCTCAAAGGTTGTTGTGGTAACTCAACACTTAGTTGTATTTGCTTTGATTCCGCAAGTTTTGCGCTTATTTGAGGGTCGTTCTCTTTAGTGTCCAGGTTTAAAAACAAAGGATGCATGCCATGTAGTTCAAGACCTTTGTTTAGTTTGCTAATGTCTTCAAATGCTGCAAACTGTTTTAGCATTTCTGCATTGTGCTCCTCTTCCTCTCTGTCGGCCCTTAATTCTTTCAAAGTTACTTTTTCATCTATTGTTTCTTCATTAAAGAGGATAAATGAATCAAGGCCTGTGTTTACAAAATATAAAGGGGAGTTTTGTGGCCTGTCTTGACTTGTAACTATGTATTGCATATGATACTCCCTGTAAAGTCTTCTATTGTGATTGAAAACAGGGATAGTCGCGTAGGTCATGTCCATTTGCATAGTCCCTTGTAACTTATCCCCCCAAGATCTTGATAATAACATTCCATACTTTGGGGGCACGTCAGCCACAACAATATCCATGACTAAACATTTGGCTGGAATTTGGGCTAAGTTAACACAAAGGTCTTTGATTAATCCTAAACATTTTACTCTGCTGGAATCAAAAGAGTACAGATCTTTGTAAGGTCTGGTGATTTCTAGACCAAGGCTCTCCATTACAACTTTTCGCATTAAATTATGAGAAGCCCCGAAATCATGCATAGCGTTGTGAAAAATTTTGTCGTGAACATTTAAACTTACATAAAAGGGAGGAACAGGTCCCTCTTGATATCTACCTTCAATCTTAGGACCAAAAATCAGCTCTGGTTGGTCATCATTAAGATTGACTGTGTCCTCATTTTCTTCAATGTTTAAAGCCTTCAAAATTTGGTTTCTATATATATGTTGGGCAACTAACTCAGTCAAGGGAACAGAGATTTTGATCTTTGAAATTTCCTGCTCCAGGCTGAAAGGAATTTGACTCTTTAAAGTGATGGTTTCGGCCTTATTAGCTGTCATTTTATCAGTAATATCAGCTTGCTGATTTGTTTTACTTACACTTGAAAAAATTGTTTTCGTAGGAGTACTAGCTGAAGTGTTAGTACTGCTAATGTCTGCACTCTGTTTTTCTTTGTTTTGAGTGTCTTTCTCTTTATCATTACCAGAATTTACAGCCACTATTTTATCCTTTTGTTTGACAATTTTAGGCTTGGCTGTAGTGCTGTTTTGTGAAGATTTTCCAGAGGTTTTGTTGTTGGGATTTTGTTGACTGGTTTTGCTTCTAAGGTCATATTCTCTTTGAGGTTATATGATGACATTTTCCATGTTTTGATAATAATTTTCATTATCATCTCTTCTATCATCGTAAGGGGTGTATAGACTTTGTTTTTTATCATGATGAATCTCAAAATCATCTTCCTCTACCCCAAACATGTTGACATCATATCCCTCTGTTATCTCATTCATTTCCTCAACCTCACTTACATAATTTTGATGAAAGGGAGGAATGATCTGTTGATCATCTTCCCTAGGTCTGTTTGGAGGTTGGTTCCTTCTAAAATTCTGATTTTGGTTCTGATTTCTATTTTGAGGAGCATTCTGATTTTGGCTTGCTTGTGCTCTCTTAATTATGCTCATTTCTTTCATCATTTATTCCATCATTTATTCCATCTTTTATTTGTAAGTAGAAGGTGCAGATTCCTCTCTAAAGGACACTCTATTTTCATTTTTTATTCTTGTTCTTTTTTCCATTAAGTTGACTTCCATAGAAAGAGCGCCTTTTTGCATATCCTCAATGATACACCATTTTTTGGTCATCTAACCTATTATCATTAGATGGACCCAAGTACACCATGTAAGACCAATTTTACCCTAAGTAAAATTGCCTTCACTATGTTAAATAACTTAATAAACCACATTTATTAGGTTGTTTATGGTCTAAACAAGAAAACCCCAAAAGGAAACATTAAACAAACCTATTTTGTTTAATTTTCCCCATGGAATAATTAATTAAACCATAATTTAATTATTATTCCCAGTCATATTTAACCCAAAAACAAAGAAATTAATTAGATAAACCTTCATTTATCTTATTATTTTCTAGGAATAATTATTTAAATCTTATTTAGATAATATTCCTTGTTAAATATTACCAAATCACCCACAAATAATTAAATAAATCATTATTTATTTAATTATCTTTCAACCACTTAAATAATTAAATAAATCATTATTTATTTGATTATCTTCTAACCGCTTCCTTAAAAAGATAAATAAATCATTTATTTATTTATTTTTGACAAATTAAGGGATTTGACCCAAGTCAAATACATTTTCCCTCCAACAAATATAATAAAATATTCCATAAAAAGTGGATCTAGATCTAGTTAACCCATGCACCAAGATCTAGAATGACCCAATATTTTGTTATAAATAGGAGGGTTTTTCCTACCATTCTTCACCTTTTTTTTCCTATTAGATCACTCTGGATCTATACACTTGGTCACCATTTTCTGCCATTTGCTGTGTGAGCTCCCTTTGAGTTCCATTCTTTGTGTGGGTTTTCTACACCAACAAGAGAGAGAAATCTTAGATCTGAAGTGCTGAGGACTTCCAAGAACCCATCCCACTAAGAAGAATTGGATACGCCTTCTTGTTTTCCTCCCAGGTGCCCAATTAATATAAAAATTCTTTCAAAAATTGTTCTTGTCTTGTCTATTGGTATATGGAGTAAACCCTTGTTTTTTCTGCTTAATGTCTTTCCATGCATAGATCTGGTTTTTGCAGCTCTTTTATGTTCAACTAACCGCAGATCTGAAGATATTGGCAGCCACTCTTGTTGTTAGGGCTATTAGTTATGCGTAGCTAAAGTGGTCCTTTTTCGTACACTTCGACAAAGGATTCATACTAACAAATGGCGACTCCACACGAGTTTTAAATTACGACCGCTGTCGTTTTTCATATTCCTGCATATCCAGCTACTTCAGACCCTAGGGTTTCTTTTCAGCTGTTTATTTTTCCTATTTTTATGTTTTTTTTCTCACATAAAACCCTAAAACATTAAATTTTTTAACTTCCGTGTGTTTCTGGCCCTATTGCGCAGGTAAGCGACACCAGCCGCAACTGAGACGTCAACTTTTCCAAAAAACTGCTGCCGAGACAACCGGAATGGGAGGTCGCACTTTTTAGCCCAAAAACTGCGACCTGGAGCTCCAGGTCGCACTTTTCTGCCCAGTTTCTGTGACCTGCACTGAAAACAGGTCAGAACCTGTGACCTGCCAATTTTTCAATGGTTTTTCTGCAATTTTTCTGGGTTTTGCTGAAGCTTCTGTCAGGGTTTTCCAGCCTTTGTCTCAGCCCGCTTTGACCTAGTTCTGATCTGTTTTTACTCATCTAAGTGGGAACCTAGCCCCCTAGGGCTTCAGTACCCTCCACTTTTTGTGGAAGAGTTTTTAGTCTGTTTCAGCAGTCTGCTTTTTCGTAGTTTCGGCCTTCCCTTTTTCGGATCCGGAACCTCCTCCTCGGATCCCTTTAAATAAGCCTTTATTCCTTTCAAATCACCTCTTGTCTTTTTTTGTTTGGACCTCTTTTTAGGACCTCCTCCCTGTCCTTTCCACTTTTTGCTGATTTCCTCCCTTTTTCCAGCCACCTTGCCTCTATCTCTTGGCTGTGATCTGCACCTCTTTTCAGCAGCTTTATCCTTTAGATCCCTGTCCCTTTTGACCTTAGATCTATTGGCCTCTTTTCAGTGTGTTTTGACTAGATTTTTTCCCCTTTTTTAGACTAGTTTTGAGGGACCCGCCTTCTTGGGTTAGATAGATGCAATAGTAGCTGTTAATTTTCTGTTATTTCAGCATTATATACTGTTCTCTGCAGATTTATTTTCAGTTACGCAACACACTTTTTCTTGCTCTCAAAACGAAAAGGGTTTTAAAAATTAAAATTAACGCACACCACACACTGACCCTAAGTGAAGAAGCGCCTGGTTAACACTGCCTGGCAAAGACTCTAAAATCAATTGTCACTACACTTTTTCTTCCCTTGACGTCACTTGATTCTGTCCATTTTTGCCCTTGTCGGTTTCCTTCTTCCCGTCATCATTGCGCCCCCAAGGCGCCTTTCCCGGAGACTTCTTGGCCTTCACCCTCAGTTTCCGGTCGATCGACCTGCTCCGTCCCGCCGTCGTCGAGCCAGTCCTCCTCCGAGTCCGCACTCCGACTCCTCTTCTAATTCATTGGGTTCTCCTTCTCCTCCTGGTTCTCCCCCTGTCACCTTCACTATGTCTGGTCCAGGGCCTAACGTTAGCGGTGCTCCAGGCCCTAATGCCGGAACCACTACTAGCGGAACCGCCACAGGAACTACCTCGGCCATACCCTTGCTGTTGTACATTGCAGGCCTCAGCCTCCCCGATTTCAATCAGTTGATCAATGACCCTATCCGCCACGATGTTGGTTGGCCTGCTATGCCAACCAAGCTCCCCTTCGACATCCCTAAGTTCAAAGGCCTTGCTGGAGAAGATCCAACCAATCATGTCTGATCTTTCCACCTATGGTGTTCCTCAAATTCCATTACTGATGACTCCATCCGTCTTCGTTTGTTCCAACGCACGCTTACCGACGAAGCTTCTAAATGGTATGTAGACCAAGCCACCTCTTCCCATACCACCTTTGCGACCATTGCCCAAGCCTTTTTATCTTACTTCCAGCTCCCTCTCCGATACGATATCGGTACGGAGCTCTTGACTTCATTTAAGCAAACATCTTCGACCCGCCTTTCCACCCATGTTTAGGAATGGCGACGTAGACGCAGCTTATGTCGAGCTCCCCCCTTCGAAGATCGGATCTATATGGACTGGTTCCTTCGCTCTCTCCTAGCTCCCATCGGCAAAGATGTCACCTCCCATTTCCCTCAAACCGAAGAAGCCGCCCTCCAAATAGCCTTGAAATATGACCTGATCTACGCCCAGTCTGGTTATGTTTATACCGTCCTTCCTGACCTCCCTAGGCCCGGCGGCGCCAACGCCCTGGGGGCATCTCATTCCGCCGACGGTATCGTTGGAGCCCTTTCCCATCCGTATGCTCAACCTCCTATGGGCTACGGTCTCCCTCACGGAGGGGCCAGCACCTCTAGCACTCTTCCCCCTCCCGGTAGCATGTACCCAGGATACGGCATGCCTCCTCCTTTCGCCCAACCTCCTGCTTACCTCAATGTTGCCCAACCTAACCATTACCCTTATCCGCAGCCTGGTGTGCCAGCTTCTCCAGCATATGCGCTTCCACCTCCCTTGCCTCCTCAACCCCAGCAACAGCACCTACCGCCCCCTTCAGGGAAAGTATTTGCACAGCAGGGTGCGACTAATCCCCCTTCTTCTCAAAGAAGGTGGAGAGGCAATCCAAATCAATCTGCCCCTGGCACTCGAGGACCCAATCCTCAAGGTTTTGACCCTAACACTGCTAACAAGCAACAATGCACTCAGCCTAAGCCGGACAGGCCTCTTCGTACCAACAAGCCTTGTTCGTGTTGCGGTGTTTACGGTCATTACACCCACGATTGTCCCCTTTTACCATAGATGCGGCAGATGTGGGAGTCTCAAGCCACATTGCGCGGACAACATGCCTCCCCTCACGCTCCCCCTAATGTGGCCACTACTCAACCAGCTGTGTTTACTGATCCTTTCCCTCAGCAAGGATTCGTGGCTACCCAACCGCCTGACGGGCGGGTCTCCACTCCACCCTTCATTTCTGGTTCCTCCCATTACCAGATCCTCATGATGACCTCTGATCCATCCCTAATTGTCAACCTTCACCTTCAAACTCGGTCTCGCCAGTACCCTAAGCCTCCCGCTCAGTCTGCCCCCGAGTCTTCTTCTTCCGGTTCTACAGAGCCTCTTTCGACATCCAATGGCCCCTTACATATCCCTCAACCCAAAGTTGAGGTCCACCCAAAGATTCCTAAGGGACCATTATGTCGAAATGCTGCTTCTGGTCGAGCTGCTCATTCGTGTAGCATAGTAGATGATTTGGCGCAATCTCCTGCTGCCATTTCAACACTGGAACTCCTCCAGTCGTGCCCTTCCCAAAATAAGGCTCTACTATCTACCATGGGCACTGTAGATCCTGCTGATGACCAAATGATTGTTTTCAACGCCACTCAATCGGACCATCCTCCTGTCCCTCCTTCCGTCGCCTTCCAAATCCCAGTCAAAATCCGGAACGCCAACATTTCCCGGTGTATAATTGATGAGGGGGCATCCACCTGTGTGATGTCCGCTTCGATTTGGAAGCAACTCGGATCCCCTGAGTTGGCCCCTTCCACGATCACCCTTCGAGTGTGGGACGGCCATGCCTCCCAGCCCATTGGCCTGTTTCGTAATTGTCCTATCACCCTCGCTGGTAAGACTGTTTGCGTTGACGTCGAAGTCATAGACGCCCCGCTAGACTACAACATTCTATTGGGGAGAAGCTACACCTATGTTATGTCTGCTGTCCCATCCGTAGTTTTCCGTAAGATGTCTTTCCCCCATAATAAAAATATAGTCACCATTGACTAGTTGACATATCATGAGCCAAAATCTCAGACCTCATCTGAGACGACCATCTCTTCTGTAGCCAACAAGCAAACCGTCGACTCCTTGACCAGTGTCTCCCCCGGCATCTACAAAGATTCCTCTTTTCTCGGAACCTTCCTTGGTCTTCCTCCTCCTATCTTTTACCCCAGCTCCTCGAATGTTTGCATGATGCAATCATCTCAGGCTGCTCTCAAGCAACCTGCTTCGGTTAGTCTGCAACCGTGCCCTCCGCAACCTACTCCTAGCCCTTCACCTGCAGTTGGTAGTCATGAGCCCCTGTATCCTCCTGGCACAGTTCCTCCAGGCCTTAGCCATTTAGGAGCCGTCCCACTTGGCCATTACCCCTCTGGACAGATACCGTTCCTAGCTCCACCACCAGGAGTGTACACGGTACTGGTCATGGCCGCCCTCTCTCTTCCGAACCTAACCCTAGAGATACTCGTTTGGTACATCGACCCTCCAGCCGCTACCCCACCCGGTCACCCCAAACCCTACCTTGCTTTGACATCGGTTCAACTGGTTCTCCTCACTTCCTCCGGGCCCCCCGCACCTCCCCAGGACCCTACCCCTGTGGTGCCAGCCCCGGGAAATAAAGGCAAAGCTCGTAAGGGGGCAACCCATAAGGACCAAGCCACCCCGACAACCCCTACCCCTCCGCGACCGCCAAAGCCTGCTATCCAATGCGCTTTGTGTGATGTTGTCGGTCACGCCACCCATCTATGTCCTGAATTGCTGCACCTCAAGATCCTGGTCAATGAGACGTTCCCCGACTCTGACATTCCTGAAGTCCACATCACTATCCCGAAATTTATACCGAAACTCAAAACCTTGCGCACAAACCACCCTTGTGCTTTGTGCGATTTCCACGGCCATTACACCCACCTCTGTCCCCACCTTGATGAGTATCGTTCCTCCTTGGACATGTACCGCCAATTCAAGGCTACGCACGACAAGATACCTTCTCACTTGTCTGCGAGTAATCCTCCGATAGGACCAGAGGACATTCCTACTCCCATTCACATTCCTCCTCCCACTATCGAACCAACATAGCCTTCAACCACCATTTTGTACATATCATCATCCTTGCGAGATAGTTCACCTAACCTTCAACTTGCAGATACTCTCGGTTCCTCCTCAGTCGACCTTGGATCTGTTGACATTGCGCATCTGAGCCCTTCGCCTCCAGATGACCCGTCACACATCACTACCTCCTCGGGTGACCCGTCTTCCTCCAGTCTTCCCATCTTCCAGTCCGATGAAGACATTATGGAAGCCATGACCAACCCTGACTTTCCCTGGGACGATATGCACCATCGTGCATACTTCCTCCCACAGCAGCCCGATGACCAATATGCTGTGGAAACTAAAGACTTCATTCCCAATGCAGTCGATTGGTTCAAAAATCCCATCCCTGCACCTGATGCTTTCGAAGAAGGAAACATGGCAAATATCTCTCCTACCATCCAAATTGACATTTCAGTCAAACCAGGAATTGAAGAATATATCACCTTGGGCGCCCACTGCACCCCGGAAGAAATCAAAGCTTACACCAAGCTTTTCAAAGAATTCAGTGATATCTTCGCCTGGTCCTATTCTGAAATGCCTGGACTCGATCCTGCCATTGTCGAACACCATATCGACACATGGCCTGACGCCAAACCAGTCCATCAAAATTTGAGACCCATTCATCCTTCCAGACGTGACGTTATCAAAGCCGAAATCGATAAGCTCAAGCAGGCTGGTTTCATTTACCCCATTGAATACACCACTTTGGTATCCGACTGAGTTCTCGTTCTCAAGAAACATGGCACCATCCATGTCTGCACATACTTTTGTGACTTGAACAAAGCTTGTCCCAAAGACAACTTACCCATACCGTTCATTTACCAAATCATTGACGAGTGTGCGGGGCATGAGGTTCTATCCTTTATGAATGGTTTCTCCGGATACAACCAAATTGTTATCCGTCTTGCTGATCAACTAAAAACCACGTTCATTAGTCTGTGGGGAACTTTTTCTTACCGGGTCATGCCTTTCGGCCTTAAAAACGTCGGCGCCACTTTTCAACAGGCCATGTCTTATTGTTTCCATGACTTAGCTCATATTATCCTTGCTTATTTAGATGACCTCACTGCACGTTCTAAGCATCGGGCGCAACACCTCCATGATCTGCGTACCATTTTTCTCCAATGTCGCAAGTATAATATCCGCCTTAACCCGTTGAAATGTGTTTTTTGCGTTCCCGCCGACCATCTCTTAGGCTTCATCGTGTCTAAGTATGGTATCACTCTTGACCCTTTGAAAGTTCAAGCCATTCTTGAACTTCCCATTCCGTGTACCCTCCGCCAGCTCCAAAGTCTCCAAGGCAAAGCTAATTTTCTTCGTCGGTTCGTCCCTGACTATGCCACCACCGTACATGGGTTCCTTAGACTCCTCCGATCTACTATCCCCTTCATTTGGGATTCCTATGCTCATGAATCTTTCGATTCCCTCAAGCAGGCTCTCACATCCGCTCCCTTGATCCGCCCTCCCGACTTTGATCGGGACTTCATCCTGTATATCTCCGCTTCCACCTATTCGGTCGCTAGAGTCCTTATCCAGGAAGATGACAATGGTATTGAGCATGTGATTTACTACGTCAGTAAGAACCTTGTAGGGCCTCCTGTTTCTTACTCATATGAAGAAAAATTAGCGCTGGCTGTCGTGTTCTCAGTCCAAAAACTTCGTCAGTATATCCTCATGCGCTCCACCAAGGTCGTGACTAATTCTAACCCCATGGCTTTCCTATTGAGTCATCGTATCCTCACTGGGAAGTATGCCCGTTGGGTCGTTATCCTTCAGGAATTCGACCTCGAATTTGTCACACCAAAGAGTAAGAAAGGCTTAGCCCTCGCTGAGCTCATTTTTGAATTACCTACCGGATCGCAAGACCCTCTAGTTAATGATGATTTTCCTGATGAACACTTATTTTCCATTACTTCCGATGACCCGTTGTATGGCGATATTCTTACTTACTTGCGAACCCAAAATTTCGCCCTCCACCTTGATCGTGAGGCTCGCCGACGTATCCGACACCAAGCTCCCTGATACCTCCTTATTGGCAATGACCTCTATCGTCGCGGGGTTGACACTGTCCTTCGTCGTTGTCTCACACATGCTGAAGCTAAACAGGTCCTTAATGCCTACCATAGCGGCACTTGCGGTGGCCACCTCTCCGATCTTGCTACTGCCCAGAAAGTCATGCGCGCTGGGTATTTTTGGCCTTCCCTCTTCAGTGATTGCTTTGAGGCAGTCAAACACTGTCCCAATTGCTAACATTTCACCCCTAAGGCACGAGCTCCCCCAGCTACCCTCCATCCAGTTGTCTCCACCGGTCCCTTCTGTAAATGGGCCATCGACTTTATGGAGTGTCGCCCACCATCCGCTGGTAACCACAAATATATCATCGTGGCAGTCGACTATTTCACAAAATGGGCCGAGACCATGCCAACATTTAACAAAACGGCAGCTACCGCGGCCCTCTTTTTCTTTAACCACGTTATCACTCGATTCGAGGTTCCGAAACAACTGGTCTCTAACCATGGCAGACATTTTGAAGATGAGATTGGTGCGAGCTATCCTCACTGTTGGGTTTTGAGCACCAATATTCCTCCTCCTATTACCCCCAAGGTAATGGCCAAGTTGAACCAGTCAACAAAATCCTCAAGACTATGCTTCAACAGATGGTGAATAAGGACAAAACCAACTGGCATCTCATGCCCTTCCTTGATTTATGGGCCTATTGGACTTTTGTTAAAACCGCCACCGGATTTACTCCTTTCCACCTCATTTTTGGAGAGGAGGTAGTCTTACCGATCGAGTGTGAAATTCCTTCCCTGCATCTGGCCGTTGAACTTCTCCCTGACACCCAACCTCTAGAACAACGACTTATCATGCTTGAGCGTGCTTCCTAAGACCGCCGTGTTGCCTTGCAAACCATGGAAGCGGCCAAGAAACGCACCAAAGCTCAGTATGACCGAAAAGTCCAGCCTCGCACTTTTCACGAAGGCAACCTTGTTCTAGTCTATGACTAGGCCCATGATGTCCTTGGTCATGGGAAGTTCGACTCATTATGGCTAGGCCCTTACATCATCAGTAAGGATCTCGGTAAGGGGGCATACCTCTTAGAGGATTTCAAAGGCAATCCCCTTCCTAATCCTCACAATGCACTCTATCTTAAGAAATATTACCCTTAGCATTTCCCTTCTGAAATGCATGTTTTATTTTCTTTTAGATAGCCATCATCTTTTTTCATTTTTGTGATTTGCTACTTCACCCGGACCCATTTTGTCCAAGGAGGGTCACTTCACCTCCCCTTTAAATCGAATCTCCTCACTTACGACACTCGTACTTGGGGCACCACTTCGCCTCCATACTTGTCCACGTTCGTGTTGATTTTCGTCATGAGTTCCCACCTCATACTCATGTTTTCATGGTCCCCCATTGGACCTTTACTGCGTGGCAGCACCATCGAGTCACCCTTTTTTAGAGCATCCAAGTTGAGTCATCATCGCATTCATGGAGTCTATCATGAGTCCCTCCGTACCCCACTATAGCCCTCCATCCTTCATTGCTTGGTCTCTCTCTTGTGTCACACATTATGACCTTCAGTCCCAATGTCCCCTATCCCTTATGATATTTTGGCAGTCATTTCCATGTCATTCATGCCCTTTATGCTCTAACAAGGGAAGTCATCCATTCGCTACTCAGTCCTTTCCATTTCACTATCATCATTAGTGTCAGTCTTTTCGTTGCTCTACTATTTTCTCTCGTGCCTTAGTTGAGGATATCTCATTGCCTCACCTATGGCGGACCTCCTTCTGTCAACATCAGCTCATTCATTCCAGAAGCCAGGTCTAGAGGGAGGTGTACCTTGGTTCCAGCTTCCACTCTTGTTTGGTGCCTCGGATCAGGCAAAGGGCTCTCTCATTTCCCTTTGACTTGATTGTTTCTCCACTCCAGCTCCTTTCAGCATGACCGCGATCTGTATACTTGATGCTTCAGTGATACAACAGCAACTCATGATGATTCCCGGGTGTGTGTGAGATGTCTCAACCCTCATGAGGGGGTGGCCCTGCAGGTAGCCCCCCACATGCCCGGATGGCCTCCTCCTTGCAGCCTTCGATGCAGCTCCAGATATTTGATGATGTTGGCCTTCGCCACTTGCAGCGCCTCTTTGATTTTCATGTATCAGTCAGATTTTGTGAGCCCTTCCCCATTTATAGGGGGAATTTGGGTTGTATTTGTATCTCATGTACTCAGATATTATTGTATCAGTCCTGGCTGTTATCCCAGGCACAACATGTATGTGGGATTCCTCATTGTATTTTTATCTAGCTCATGATTATGCCAGCTGTACTTTATGGTTCGGTCCCTTGTTTACTGGACACACTATTCTTTTGTACTTTGTCTCAGCGGGCATAGGTATGCCTCCCCCGCCGCCTTCATCACAGGTACCCTTTCATAAAAAGAGACTTGTTGCACCTGCGAGTCTCGTCTCCTCAGGGTCTAGTTCTTCAACACACTATCTACCTTGCATTTCTCTCTCTGACTTCCCTTTTGTTGTCTGGTGATTGAGTTCTTACAACGTACTTCGGTCATACGATTTGCTCCTGACGCTCGCACGCTGGGGGGCAATCTGTTACACCATTTTTTGGTCATCTAACCTATTATCATTAGATGGACCCAAGTACACCATGTAAGACCAATTTTACCCTAATTAAAATTGCCTTCACTATGTTAAATAACTTAATAAACCACATTTATTAGGTTGTTTATAGTCTAAACAAAAAACCCCAAAAGGAAACATTAAACAAACCTATTTTGTTTAATTTTCCTCATGGAATAATTAATTAAACCATAATTTAATTATTATTCCCAGTCACGTTTAACCCAAAAGCAAAGAAATTAATTAGATAAACCTTCATTTATCTTATTATTTTCTAGGAATAATTATTTAAATCTTATTTAGATAATATTCCTTGTTAAATATGACCAAATCACCCACAAATAATTAAATAAATCATTATTTATTTAATTATCTTTCAACCACTTCCTTAAATAATTAAATAAATCATTATCTATTTGATTATCTTCTAACCGCTTCCTTAAAAAGATAAATAAATCATTTATTTATTTATTTTTGACAAATTAAGGGATTTGACCCAAGTCAAATACCTTTTCCCTCCAACAAATATA
Organism: Pinus albicaulis; assembly: GCA_034641835.2. Classification (NCBI taxonomy): domain Eukaryota; kingdom Viridiplantae; phylum Streptophyta; class Pinopsida; order Pinales; family Pinaceae; genus Pinus; species Pinus albicaulis. The sequence goes on from CM076573.1 coordinate 335,599,711, forward strand.
ATAAAATATTCCATGAAAAGTGGATCTAGATCTGGTTAACCCATGCACCAAGATCTAGAATGACCAAATATTTTGTTATAAATAGGAGGGTTTTTCCTACCATTCTTCACCTTTTGTTGCCTATTAGATCACTCTGGATCTATACACTTGGTCACCATTTTCTGCCATTTGCTGTGTGAGCTCCCTTTGAGTTCCATTCTTTGTGTGGGTTTTCTACACCAACAAGAGAGAAATCTTAGATCTGAAGTGCTGAGGACTTCCAAGAACCCATCCCACTGAGGAGAATTGGATACGCCTTCTTGTTTTCCTCCCAGGTGCCCAATTAATACAAAAATTCTTTCAAAATTGTTCTTGTCTTGTCTATTGGTATATGGAGCAAACCCTTGTTTTTACTGCTTAATGTCTTTCCATGCATAGATCTGGTTTTTTGCAGCTCTTTTCTTGTTCAACTAACCGCAGATCTGAAGATATTGGCAGCCAATTTTGTTGTTAGGGCTATTAGTTATGCGTAGCTAAAGTGGTCCTTTTTCATACACTTCGACAAAGGATTCATACTAACACTCAAGAGTTGCAAAATATCTCTCTCTCAGTTGATAGGTCATGTTAGAGTCGAACCCTTCAGGAAACTTGTTTAAAGCTGAGCCCTATGGAGGTTTTAGTTCTGGGGAAAGTGCATTATACACACTATTGAATCTTTTGCAATAATCTTGCACACTTTCCCCAGCGTTTCTATGGAGGTTCTTGTAGTCAGAAAGGACTTGGAGAGGGTTTTTCTTTACTTCCCATTTGTTTAAGAATGATTGATGGAAGGCTTGAATATCATTAATACTATGGGGGGCTAAATTTTTGAACCATTTTCTTGCTTCTCCCCCTAAGCTCTGAGCAAATAACCTAAGCTTGAGAGAATCATCATCAATTTCATTTCTGTCAAAGTAGTCATCCATCTTATCCACATGTTGTGATGCAGTTGTAGTATTGCTAGCATCATATAATGGAATTTTGGACTGATAGTCCTGTGGAAGATTGACTAATGGTGCAGGAAGGACTAAGGGAGCATACCATGCTGCCATGATATGTGGAAGGGGTGGATTCACAAGGAGTGTATTAACAACTGAAAAAGTGGGCTGAAGTGGAGTGGTTTGAACAGTGGATGTAGTGTGAGTAGAAGTGGATGGACCAGGAAAAGACTGCTGAGCTGGTCTTGGATGAGAGACACCTAGGTTGTGAAGGAAATGTAAATTAGGAGGTGTTGTTTCTCTGCTACCGGAAAGCTCACTTGTTTCCGGGGATGAAAGTGAAAACTTAGAATCTAACTGATCTAAATCACCAAGAGGCCTAGTTCTAAATGGGTTTACTAAGTCAACTTGTGATGGTTGTAGAGCCGAAAGCTTTTCAGGGACTGAATTAGCTCTCAAGAGTGATCTGAAAACAGTTGACAATTTAATCTTAGAAGACTTCCTAAGGATACCTTCTGGGTTATCAACTACTTCAGGTGGATCAGGGTCAGGATGGGCTCTGGTGTGAATCTTTCTAGGAGCCACTATGCTGTGTTTTTTAGACCCAAATAAAAAGGAAAAGTTCAACCAGGTTTGAAAATCTTTAAAAGGTTAACTAGTCTGTTTGAAATTCAATCCTACAGTCCTCTAACTGAGTTTGAATGATATTATAAACAAGGGTTCTTCCCAGTGGAGTCTTAAGGTCTGTTAAGGATTGTGGAGCCACCAAGTGGAATTTTTTAGCTCTTTTCAGAGGTAAAAGGTTTTATGGTCTACCACCATGTTTATTGAATACCAATCTGAAATATTTTTGATGATTCTGAGTTATTTTTCAGTTGTATGTTTTTTAAGAATAACCTAACTCTGTTTCAAAACTTATCTATGGTTATGAGACAAAGACAGTTTACTCTTATGGCTAAGCCAGCTGATCTTTCAAGGTTAGATAAAGTCTTAAGAGAATCCTATGTTTTACCTAGCTTGTCACTGATTGAAACAAGTTTTACCATGATTACCACTTCTTTGGTAGTGCTTGAAAAGGCTTCTTTTAAATCACAAGGTTTTATAAAAATAAAAAATGATTTTGGGTTTAGTTCCCCAGCGGAGTCACCAGAAATGTTAGGAATCTGTATTTTTAGCAGATTGGTGAGACTAAAACTGCAGAAGCAACATCGTTTCAACCAACTTTGGGATTCTAGGATCTAGCCCTCCTGAATTCAGAGAGGGATCTCTCCAACAAGTGCAAAGATGGATTTGTCTTTGAAGTTTGGGGTTATGATATTAGGCTAGTTATGAAGGCCAAGGGTTTGCTTGTTTTTGGATGGTTGAGCATGATTACTGTTTGAGGTAGAAATTTCCAAATGCAAAGAGTTTCAAAGGTGAGAAGTTGCAAGCAATCAGAGTAATCTTCGGCCAAAAAGATAGATAATTGCAGGTTTTAGTCCATCGGGCTATGGAGTCATAATAGGATTTAATTGAGGTAGTAAGAGGCAAGAGTGGTCCATGGGGCAAGTCATCTATGTCTAAGGATATCTTTGAAGTTTGATTTATGGAATGAAATGATACAATAAGAAGGAGAGATAAACAGATGCAGGACAAGAGCAGCCTAGGATCTGATAAGTACTTTTAAACTAGTCAGCCTTTGACATGGACTCAAGAAAAACATAAAAGTAAACTAAGATCTAGTAAGTACTTTTAAACTAGCCAGCCTTTGATACACTTTCAATAGAAAACATTTAAAACAAAGGGAAACTTGAAGGCAAATTTTGGAGTAGAAAGTAGCGGGTTGGGCTCACCACAAATCCTCTCCTAGCTCTGATTTACTTGGTTACTTTCAAGACAAACACAAAGATAACACAGAATGGCCTAAGATTTCGTAAGTACTTTTAAACTAGCCAACTTTTAACACGTTCCAAGGGAAACATCCAGATAGTTGTGGGGATAAAACTAGGACCAGGGCTCACCATATCTTCCTCAGTTCATCTTCACAAAACATATACTGAAAATAATATTTAAGAATAACATTCAGATAAGGAAATAAGATGAGGGAACACCAGGATTCCTATGCTTGAACTGAATTAAATCATTCTTAAGTAACACAGTTTAGAGGAAAACATCTAGATAAAGATTTTTAGTCAGAGAAGGTTACTGATGTATAGTATGTCCTAACTCTATGCATGTTGTTATTTATAAGAGATATTGGAACACAATGAAAACATAAACAAAATGACAAGTTACAAAATGAAAAAACATCACCGTCAACATAGACCAGGATCCCATAAATCAACTTGTATTTATTCTCCAAACCAGTTACAGCTTTAAGACTAGTGCTTTATTTTAGCAACCATCTACACATCTCAGCCTAGCTTATCTATTACAAGTAGAGCTCCAAGAGCCAGTGAACACTATTTATAGTCAAGAGTTTAAGCTTAAATCTATTTCAAAGTTCTGCAACCAATAGTTTCTTGTTTTCTACAGAAGTACTTATAGAAGGATGAGGAGGTGAGATCTGCTAAAAGATATTAAGGACAATTAATATAGATTCAAGACTTCTCGGCTTCCGAGGGGCTCGATGGAGAAGTTTTACAAAACATTTTGTCTGCATTAACTGTTTTACATTTTGCTTAAGCTCGGTGGGAGCTTTTGTTGACCTTTGAGGTTCTGTGTGGAGTCGAAGTAACTCTGCATATGTCTATCATTAAGTTCTTTGGCAGAATTTACTCTTTGGTAGTGTTTTGAGACAAATATCTGATCCCTATCAATAAATTCGGCCTTTGATTGAATACTTTGAGGCACAGGTGGCGTCATGGTAGCTAGAGGGATCAATTTTCCTCAATTTGTGGCGGTGGAGGGTTTCTCGTCGATAAAACACTTTAGATTTTCCTTAAACTATGTTTTAAATCAGGGATTAGGCTTTTGATAAAAATTATTAGCCGTAATCCTTGCAAAATCTGTCCCTAAATCCTCTGTTCTGATAAATTTTGGTCTTCGTCACTGATACTCTTTGACTATGCCCGATCCATGGTTTTTTCTGATAAACAGGGCTGCACAGGGTTATGTGGAATCAATGCCTGAGGAAAACATTGAAGAAACATGAATTTATACCCTATGAAGGATTTCCTTTGGCGAATCGAAAGCAGGAAGATCGTCATCCTCTGCCTTCGAGTTTTCCTCGAAAATGGTGAGAAAACCTCGAAACCCTGGAAAATACAAACAAAAATTATAAAATCCATGCATTCATAGTTTTATTACTGTGGAGGCATGTGGAGGAAGCGTGGCCATTGGTTGGAATCATCCAATGATCAGGATTGATCGGAGAAAGCGGAAGAAAGATTAAATCAGAGCCGTTGATCGCGCAAAGATCGATGGTCGGGAGCAAAGGGGAAAGTCAAAACGGAGAATCGTTGACTGGGCAAAGGAATCAGGGCGATGGAATATGGAAAGTTGATCTGCAGATCAGATCGACAGTGGAAATTTACTGGATGGTGCGTCGTAGTCCGGCTAACGGTCAGGCATCTTCGGTGATCGATAGACGTTGGATGGCCCACCCCAGATCGAACGGTGGACAGAAATATCGTTGGGCATCCATGTTCGATCGATAACGCGTGATGGGTAAGCGGTTTTGAAAAAGTACACAAGACGCATGTCATGCGATGTATGGAATCACTGGCGATCGGGGGAAAATAGCTTTCGCCCAAAGGCGGTGCGATGGATACCGCCGGTTTTGGGCAATTGGCTTATGGATGGTGTTGTATCTTAAGAAACAATTCTTTTGCTGTGAAAAAGAATATGTGCTTAAGACATTATCTAATTCTGTCACAAATGATTATATTTTGTCTCTGTATTAAAAACCCATAAACATCTATCTTGTAACCATAAAATATCAAACCAATACATGTTTCTGCAATGCCATATCCCACTTATGCTGAAATGAAAGAATGGAAAAAAACGAGAAGAGGACCTTAAACTGACATGTTGTTTAGAGTAGAATCTACCATTTTAAAACCCAGAAGAATTATGTAAAGATAAAGTTAAAATAGAGGAGCGCATATTAAGGTTTGTTTAACTCTTAAATGCACATGCATAAAGAGACCTGCTACTCAAATTACTCTATTTCATTCACAGACATGAAAACATTATGTAAACTGGAAAAACTTTCAGTATAAAGAGAATGATGGAAACTTGCATACTTCTTTCATTGATTTGCAATTTTTTAGTAAAAAATTTTGCTTTCAGGCTCCCAAAACTCGGAACCCCCATCTTTCTTGAAATTGTCTTTAAATACAGTATCACAAGACAGTTTCTAGTAATGAAACTGATTCTAACTGCTCTAACTAACTCTAACTGCTTAAACTACTGACTGTTATGGAGGCACATGCCTCGAAAAAGTCCTATTACATTTACATAATTTTGAGAAATAACATAATGAAAATTTGAAAACTTCTAGTCTATGAGAACAACTGGTCCTGAAGCAGTTGCTGAATCAATGACTACTTTGGATTGAGCCGCTAGGATCTCTTTTGTTGAGTCCATCGAAAATGTCTTGCACTTCTTCCATAGCTCATTTTGAGTTGTCGAGGAATTTTTGAAACTTTGATATTCTATCCTGAACGCCACAACTTGATTGTATGAAGGTTTTCCTGTAAAGAGAGTCTTCACCATCCATAGCAAATTGAAATGCCTATGCAAAAATTTAAACACAATTTCACCTTTCAAGATCTGTGTCTTTTCGTGCCTATTATCTGCCTTAATTTTTGCAAATCTTAATTGTACTTCATAAAATTTCCATGACATTATATTTCCTCTCTCAGTCCAGCATGAAGGTAAACCTGTTATGGTCAATTTGTTAAATGATATATCAAACTTCTTTACTGTCTCCTTGATTCCCAGTAACCTTTTCTCTGCAACCTTCCGAAGATCATTCTTAATTATCATCTTATTAATTTCCTCAGCATAAAAATATTTGTCTTGTATTCCAATATCTTCTAATTCTTTGTCTGATTTGGAATTGATAAAATTTATAAACTTCTTAGCCCAATTTTCTCTTTTAATGGCCATCTGCTTTTCAGATAATATCTCCTCTTCATGTTCTGAGATGAGACTTTTCTCTTGAGCAACTATATTCAGGGAATTCCAATTTGAATTCATCTCTGAAATAATCTCACCCCAAATGATATCTTTAGCTTTTATAAGTGAGATATTACCCTTTAACTTCTCCTTGAGATCTTAATTTCATCCTTAGCCTTTTGTAATTTCTGCTTGTTTTCATTCGCTTTATCTTCCCATGCTCGCATGATCTTGGTAGCCATTTCCAACTCTGATTGAGCCTGCTTATGATCTTGTTCTACCATCTTCAGTTCTGTGCTAAGCTAAACAATCTATGCTTGAGGGTCTGCATCACCTGTAGGAAAAACAAATGTACAAGTATGATTTTCAATATGGTTTTGTAATGAAATAGAAGTCTGCTTTACTTTAGTTAATTCTTCATCTTTCTGCAACAATTGCTGACGCAGTTCTTCCTTTTCTTTTTCCACCTCTACTACTTCTGCAGCCATTGAATGCTCTGTAGCTGGTAACTTTAGCTTTGTTCTCAATGAGGATATCTCTATTTCTGCACTTTTCATGAGCTTTTGAATCGCAGCTTTATCATTAGGATCTACACCAATTTTCATAATGATCTTCTTTAATTCTTCATTTTGAATTGACAAGGCCCTTGAATTAGCCTTCTCCATCTTAAACTGTTTAATAACTTTTACAAGCATGTTCTCAACCTTAACTGCTGTGGCATTAGTCTTGGTTAAATCATTTACAATTAACTGCCCAGTCTGCATATGAAGATTCATTTTATCCCATAGTGGGATATTTTTAACATCCATAGTTATTTTTACCTCATTATAACTGCTCGAAGATCCAAGGGACATCCCAGTTGGATGTGTCAGAGCCATCCTAAATTGATCCTTTTCAAGGTCCATTACAGTCAATAACCTGGTCTGATCAGCAGCTATGTGATGCTCTGCCTGAGCTTCTACATTAGCTTTTATCCTCTGATTTCTTTCTTCAATATGTGTAAATATTTGTTTGACTGAAGGCATCTTCTCTGAGTAAAGTTCATGTCCTCTAGGAGAAGAGGGGACATTTTTCTCTTCATAGATATGAAAGGTAAAACCAGGCGAGTTGGAAGAATGATCTTCAACCAATTTGGTTCTCTTTTCTTCCCTGGGCTCTTCATCATCTACTTCAACAACATCTTCCCTACCTCTTTTGTTTGCCCTTTCAGTAATAACAGGTGTTTGAATGTTCGTTTTTGATGTATCTAATTCGCCTGGGTTTGCCAGCTTCTCCTGATCTGGTCTGCTTACATGAGAAAACAAAAAATATCCATTCTCAATTCTTCTAAGGGAAATCACCCCATGCGGATCATATGACCATTTTTCTCCTAGTAGCAAATGTGTCTCTTCCAACATTTTGGAAACTTCATCAAAAGCTTGCCTTGTATTCACCACAAAAGGTCCTATACTCATGGGCAATTTATACATTAGACCTTTCTTCATAGGAAGAAAGTGCACCTGATCCACATTAAGGCTCTGTCTTATGAATTCCAAGGCGAAAAGCCACATAGGTACAAAATTCGGGAGCCTATAAGGCTCAATACTAGCTCCATACAATCTTCTCTCTGAATACTCTTCAAACACAAACCAATCTCCGAATCTGCAATTAGGTCCTAGCTGTAGAAACTCTCGAGCTTTTGGTAGAAAACATGGAGGAGGAACTCCATTCAAAATTTTATAAGCAATAGACATATAATGACTAGCAAACTCAAATAGCCCTGCTTCATTTCCTTCTTTTCTAGTCATGTCAGTCCAGAAGAAAACTGATTTCTTTTGTTTATTGACATCAACTATATTCAATCCCAAGCTCATAAATTCTTCGACATTCTGATATAAAAATAAGTAAACAATCAATGAAGGGAATTTAAAGAAACCTGTAAGAGGGAAGGCCATCAACTGTGAATTTACAATCTCCTGCCAAAAGGATGGAATATCGAGAACAACCCTTGGTTTCATCATCAGCGCGAACATTCCCAAGACTGATTTATCAACTGTATGGACATTGTCTTTACCCAAAATCTCTGCAATGCAACTTAGAATTGGTCTATACTCAGCATCGAACACTTCCAAACTAAATTCTTCTCCTTCTAGTCGAGCTTTCTCTGAATTTGATCTCAAGTACGACATACATTGACTAAATTCTTCATTTGAAAGGTCCTCAAAATAACAAGCCAATGAATCCTCGGAGAATTGCAGTGGTGACTCGTTTTCAGGAAAGCACAATGCTTGGCGGATTAATTGCATTGATACCTGCAGAACGTTTTCTCCCTGCGAGTTCATTATGAAACACTTACCAGGGTACATTGAAGAGACCAGCCATGAGATAAACTCAGGAAAGAAGTGGGCTTTTGGAATACCGGCGGACAAGACACCGAAATTTTTCATGGCGAAAAACACTGGGGATTTCTCAGCGTTTAGGGTCACTTGATGATACAATAAGGGATGGTTTACAGAAGACACTGTGTCTTGAATATCTTTTTCACTGTCCATGAGTGGAATGTGGATAATTTTTTTGGCCATGACTGATCAGACAACAGGAGTAGTAGAACATGAGAAAGTGGTGATGACACTACTCAAAAGGAAACAGAACGCAAATATTTTTCAAAACAAGGTAAAGAACCCTTTAACAGCTACACAAACCTCAAATTAAATGCCTGGGATGACATGTAAAAGCCGTTTTTATGAATTAGAGATGTCTTCCATGTCACCTCATGACGTCATCGCGGGGGTTCTTGGAGTACGGCGACAGACTTCGGACGGACCCCCCCGCAATACATCCACACCGTCGATCATCATTTTCTTGCAGTCAAACGAGTCAACTACGGGGGTTCATGATTCATTAACTCTCAAGCTTTTCGCACCTCCGCAATTTATCTCCAGAGTTTAATCTTCAAGGTGTGTTGTTTCCACTTGGAAACTTTCTCACGGCTTAAACACAAGACTTATAACATACATCCAAATAAAACTTAATGATACACTTTTTGGAAAAACATTTTTTTTTCTTTTTTTGTGTTATAGTATAAAAACATTATACCATAACATATGCTTTTTCAGAATTTCAGATTTTTTGTATTTTTGACTTTCAAAATAAAATTAAAGAAAAAGGATATGCAGATGATCCACAACATCTGGCTCCACCTAGGGATAGTGTTTTTGCCACGAAACACTAAGAACCTACAGATTAGTGCCTTCACTTCGGGCATGGAGTCAAAAATTGCTTAATGGAAAATGTACAGTGATCACACCGGATATATACAGTGATGGCGAAACAGTCCCTTAGTGCCGGAAATAATGCTTTAGATATTTCCCATTCACAGGCATATCTAGTACTTCTCCTTCAAGATTTTCCAGCATGAAAGTGTTATTCATCCTGACTTCATTGATTTTGAATGGACCATACCACAAGGGATCAAATTTGTCGTGTTTCCCTTTGTCTTCTCTTCGGGTATCCCACCTCAATACCATGTCTCCCTTCTGAAACATGATCTCCTTTGCTTTCCTGTCAAATATGGTCTTCATTTTCTGCTGATAAGCAAGAAAATTCTCCCGAAATTTATCTATGTTTTCACTTAGCTCCATTACATTATTCATTCTTCTAATCATGGCATTAGGTTCCTCTTGAGCATCTTGAAGAAAAGAGATCACAGTCTTTAGCAACTTGGTGGGAAAAAATTCCTGAGTCCCATATACTAGCTCATAAGGTGACTTACCAGTGGATCTTCTAGTGGTCATCCTCGTTGCCCATAGTGCAAAAACTAGATTTGAATCCTAGTTATTTTGGTTTTCATTTGTTGTCTTCTTCAAAATTCTTACCAATGTTTTGTTAGAAGATTCTGCCAATCCATTCCCTTGTGGATGATAGGTTGTAGAATGAGACAATACCACATTGTAAGTCTGACAGAAATTAATAAACCTGAGTGAGCTGAAAACTTGGGCATTATCTGTCACAATCTTTACTGGACATCCGAACCTGCTAAAGATATTTTCTTCTAGAAACTTCATAACAACCAAATCATTTGCCTTCCTGGTAGGGATTGCCTCCACCCAATTTTTAAAATAATCTGTAGCAGTAAGGATCCACTTAAATTGCCCACTAGATGGTGGATTGATTTCTCCAATAAAATCCAATCCCCATTGTCTGAAAGGTTCTTCAATAAAAACAGGAAGAAGAGGTAAAGGGGCTAACCTTTTCTTTTCTGCAAACACCTGGAATTTTTGACAACTTCTGACTATTTTATATACATCAGCAAATACAGAGGGCCAATAAAAACCTGATTTCAGAATTTTATGAGCAGTTACCTTCCAACTGTAGTGACCCCCACACAAGCACTCATGATATTCCTTAATTACTTCTGAAATTTCCTCCTCTGTCAGACATAATAATAACACACTAGCAGGATCTTTCCAATACATCTTTGCTTCAATGATAACATAAGGTTGAGCCTTGATTTTTAAAGCTCTGTATTTAGCTCTATTTATTGAAGGAGGACAAGAAAGAAAGCATAAATAATGAACAATATCTTTGTACCAATCTGAGCACAGAAATTTATACTTAATTGCTGACTTTGACTGAACATCACCTGTTTCTTCATTGACTCCCTCTATAGGTGCCAATAAATTAATTCCCAGTGCTTGAAAATTTGATTCTGTTAATAATTTGGCTAATCCCAATCCTTTGATCAATTTCATTGGTTTAACATCCAGGTCATATTCTTGGATTTTAGCAATCCACTCGCCCCTTTTACCTTCTACATCGCTCTGTACTAAAACATCCTTTACAGCAGAATTAGGAACATATGCTAAAATTTGAGAATGAAGAATATAGGTTCGAAATGCTTTCAATGCTTTCACCAGAGCATATACTTGTTTCTCCAATATATTATATTTTAATTCTGCATCTCGAAGCACCTTACTGAAATACGCTACAGGTTGTTCACACTTTTCTTCATTTCTCTGTAATAACACAGCAGCAATTGTTGAGGAAGATGCAAATGAGAAAATTTGGAATGGCTTCAAATAATCTGGACTAATTAGAACAGGTGCTTCCTTCAGAGCTTCTTTAATCCTTTGGAAATATTCCCTTGCTTCTTTGTCCCACTTTACCTCAGCATCATTTTTCAACATGTCTGTTATCTTCTTGACGATCTCTGCGTAATTGGGAACAAATCTCCTTAGAAAATTAATTTTTCCAAGAAATCTCTGAATATCTTTCTTACTTCGGGGCAGTGGAATTGACTGTATTGCTTCAACCCTTGCTGGATCAATCTTCACACCTTGTTTGGAAACAATATGACCCATCAGTTTACCCTCCACTAGAGAAAACAGAGATTTTTTAGGATTCAGCGATAATCCATACTTTCTACACTTCAGGAAGGCTTTCTGAAAATGCTGTAGATGCTCCTCATCAGAATTTGAAAATTTTTTAACATCATCAAGATAAACAACCACAAACTCATCACCCACAAATGCAATATCCATCTCTCTTTGGAATGTGGCCCCCGCATTCATCAGGCCAAATGGCATCCTGGCATACATGAATTTCCCCCAGGGTGTAGTGAAAGCAGTCTTCTTTTGATCTCCCTTCTCCACAGCAACCTGATTATACCCTAAAAAACCGTCCACCATAGGTAATCTCTGAGCCCCAGTGACTTTTTGTAAGACAAAATCCATTTTCGGCAAAGGATAATTATATTTCAATGAAGCCCTGTTCAAGTTCCTGAAATCTACACACATCCTTATCTCTCCATTTTTCTTTCGGACTGGTACAAGATTGGAAACCCAATTTGAATATTTGAGAGGAACAATTATTTTGGCCTGCAACAATTTCTTTACTTCCTTTTCAATCGGAGCCAACAATAATGGATTGATTTGTCTGAGCTTCTGTTTATGCGGCTTGACTCCATCCTTCAGTGGTATTTTATGTCGTATGATACTCTTATCATACGTCTTCAAATCATTATAAGACCAAGAAAATACATCTTTGAATTGTTTGAACAGATCTATGTACCTTTCTTTATAGTCCTTCGGGACTCCTTTGAATAATTTGATCATTTTAGGCTCCTGTTGAGTTCCTAAATTGCAATCTTCCAAATTCTCATCTTGATGTGCTTTCTTCTGATTCACTACCACATCATTTGCATCAAACAGTCTTTCGAGAGGCACCAAGCCTCTTGGAAAAACATTGTCTTTCAATTGAATAATATCCTGATCACCAATCTTCTTTTTCAGACTGCTAGACATACCAGCCAATTCATCTTCATCAGTTTCTAAATCAATCTGATGATCTTCAAAATCTTCAATCATCAACAAAAATTTCTTAATTTTTTCATCATCCTCAAAAACCTGCCAGTGTTGGATATTGTCTGGGATCGAAGGTCTATGTCTCATTTCAATTTCATATCTTAGTCTTGGATTGATTGGAGGTTTGAATGTACTAGCTGCAACTGCTAAAGAATCAGCCATTCTATTCTCTTCCCTTGGAACAAACTGCAGGTTGAAAGCTTCAAATTAATTTTCAATTAGATCCCAGACCTCATTCCGATATGCTCTTAACCTGGGATGTTTAGTTTGACACAAATTCTTAATCTGTCTTATAATTAATTCAGCATCCCCAAACACAGTCATAGACTGAATTCCCATTTTCTTAGTTGTCTGCAGACTAATGATTAATTCTTAATATTCCGCTACATTTTTAGTGGACCCAAACTCCAATTTGAAATAAAAAGGTACAAGATTACCTTCCGGAGATACAAAAATGAAACCAGCTCCAGTGCCTTCTTTAAAAAACGCGCCATCAAAATAACACTTCCAAAGTCTGTTTGAATGCAGCTCCTTATGTGCAATGGCTGAAGGGAGCTGCCCTTGTGACTCTTCAGCAAATTCTGCATCTTCATGCGGCATGAAACAAGAAAGTTCATCCTTCTCTTGGCCATAAATAGGTGAATTACCTGCATCTTTCTTGGTGGCAGTTTTTTGAAATCGAGTTTCTCGGTACAACCTCCTTTCTTCCCCATTAAAAATAGGAATGATAGCATATGTAAAATCCAGCTTCAAAACTCCTCCAAGCTTTGCCCCCCAAGATCTAGATAATAACATACCAAATCTGGCTGGAATGTCTGCCACTACCACATCCATCATAATGCTCTTGGCTGGGATTTGATCCAATGAAACAACCATATCCTTAATAAGACCCACACACTTCACCCTTTTTGAATCAAAAGAATAAAGATCTCGGTATGGCTTAGTGATTTTCAAATTCAACTCTTTCATCACACATAATGGCATCAAATTGTGGGATGCGCCAGAATCTAGCATACCATTACACCATTTTTTGGTCATATAACCTATTATCATTAGATGGACCCAAGTACACCATGTAAGACCAATTTTACCCTAAGTAAAATTGCTTTCACTATGTTAAAACAGGAAACCCCAAAAGGAAATATTAAACAAACCTATATTTGTTTGATTTTCCTCATGGAATAATTAATTAAACCATAATTTAATTATTATTCCTAGTCATGTTTAACCCAAAACAAAGAAATTAATTAGATAAACCTTTATTTATCTTATTATTTTCTAGGAATAATTATTTAAATCTTATTTAGATAATATTCGTTGTTAAATATGACCAAATCACCCACAAATAATTAAATAAATCATTATTTATTTAATTATCTTTCAACCACTTCCTTAAATAATTAAATAAATCATTATTTATTTGATTATCTTTTAACCGCTTCCTTAAAAAGATAAATAAATCATTCATTTATTTATTTTTGACAAATTAAGGGATTTGACCCAAGTCAAATACCTTTTCCCTCCAACAAATATAATAAAATATTCCATAAAAAAGTGGATCTAGATCTAGTTAACCCATGCACCAAGATCTAGAATGACCCAATATTTTGTTATAAATAGGAGGGTTTTTCCTACCATTCTTCACCTTTTGTTGCCTATTAGATCACTCTGGATCTATACACTTGGTCACACTTTTCCATTATTTGCTGTGTGAGCTCCCATTGAGCTCCTTTCTTTGCATTGGGTTTTCTACATCAACAAGAGAGATAAATCTTAGATCTGAAGTGCTGAGGACTTCCAAGAACCCATCCCACTGAGGAGAATTGGATACGCCTTCTTGTTTTACTCCCAGGTGCCCGATTAATATAAAAGTTCTTTCAAAAAATTGTTCTTATCTTGTCTATTGGTATATGGAGAAAAACCCTTGTTTTTACTGCTTAATGTCTTTCCATGCATAGATCTGGTATTTTGCAGCTCTTTTCTTGTCTAACTAACTGCAGATCTGAAGATATTGGTAGCCACTTTTGTTGTTAGGGCTATTAGTTATGCGTAGCTAAAGTGGTCCTTTTTCGTACACTTCGACAAAGGATTCATACTAACAAATGGCGACTCCACACGGGTTTTAATTTACGACCGCTGTCGTTTTTCATATTCCTGCATATCCAGCTACTTCAGACCCTAGGGTTTCTTTTCAGTTGTTTATTTTTCCTATTTTTATGTTGTTTTTCTCACATAAAACCCTAAAACATTAAAATTTCTAACTTCCGTGTGTTTCTGGCCCTATTGCGCAGGTAAGCGACACCAGCCGCAACTGAGACGGCAACTTTTCTGAAAATCTGCCGCCGAGACAACCAGAACGGGGGGTCGCACTTTTTGGCCCATAACCTGCGACCTGGACCTCTAGGTCGCACTTTTCTGCCCCTTTTCTGCGACCTGCACTGAAAACAGGTCAGAACCTGCGACCTGCCAATTTTTCAGTGATTTTTCTGCAATTTTTCTGGGTTTTGCTGCAGCTTCTGTCAGGGTCTTCCAGCCTCTGTCTCAGCCCGATTTGACCAAGTTCTGATCTGTTTTTACTCATCTAAGTGGGAACCTAGCCCCCTAGGGCTTTAGTACCCTCCACTCTTTGTGGAAGAGTTTTAGCTGTTTTCAGCCGTCTGTTTTTCAGAGCTTCAGCCTCCTTTTTCCAGATCTGTTACCTCCCTTTCAGATCCATTGAAATCAGCTCTTCTACCTCTCAAATCACCTCTTGAAGATTTGTTTGGATCTACTTTTAGGGCCTCCTCCTTGCCCCTTTGCTTTTTGTTGATTTCCTCCATTTTTCCAGCCACCTTGCCTCTATCTCTTGGCTGTGATCTGCACCTCTTTTTAGTAGCTATATCCTTTAGATCCCTGTCCCTTTTGACCCTAGATCTATTGGCCTCTTTTTACGTGTGTTTTGAATATATTTTTGCCCTCTTTTAGAGTAGTTTTGAGAGACCCGCCTTTTTGGGTTAGATTGATGCATGGTTAGCTGTTAAATGTTTTGTTATTTCAGCGTTATATACTGTTCCATGCAGATTTATTTTCAGTTACGCAGCACACTTTTTCTTGCTCTCAAAACGAAAAGGGTTTAAAAATTAAAATTAACGCACATCACACACTGCCCCTAAGTGAAGAAGCGCCTGGTTAACACCTCCTGGCAAAGACTCTAAAATCAATCGTCACTGCACCTTGTCTGCCCTTGACCTCACTTGATTTTGTCCCTTTCTGCCCTTGTCGGTTTCCTTCTTCCGGTCATCATTGAGCCCCCAAGGCGCCTTTCCCGGAGACTTCTTGGCCTTCACCCTCAGTTTCCGGTTGATCGACCTGCTCTGCCCCGTCGTCGTCGAGCCAGTCCTCCTTCGAGTCCGCACTCTGACTCCTCTCCTAATTCATCGGGTTCTCCTTCTCCTCCTGGTTCTCCCCCTGTCACCTTCACTATGTCTGGTCCAGGGCCTAATGCTAGCGGTTCTCCCGGCCCTAATGCCAGCCCTAATACTAGCGGAACCGCCACAGGAACTACCCCGGCCACCCCTGTGCTGCCGTACATTGCAGGCCTCAGCCTCCCCGATTTCCATCAGTTGATCAATGACCCTATCCACCACAATGCTAATTGGCCTGCTATGCCAACCAAGCTCCCCTCCGACATCCCTAAGTTTGAGGGCCTTAATGGAGAAGATCCAACCAATCATGTCTGATCTTTCCACATGTGGTGTTCCTCCAATTCCATTACCGATGACTCCATCCGTCTTCGTTTGTTCCAATGCACGCTTACCAACGAAGCTTCTAAATGGTATGTTGAACAGGCCACCTCTTCCCATACCACCTTTGAGACCCTTGCCCAAGCCTTTTTGTCTTATTTCCAGCTCCCTCTCCGATACGATACTGGCACGGAGCTCTTGACTTCCTTCAAGCAATCCTCTTCAACCTGCCTTTCCACCCATGTTTAGGAATGGCGAAGAAGACGGAGCTTATGTCGAGCCCCTCCCTTCGAAGATCGGGTTTATATGGAATGGTTCATTCGCACCCTCCCAGCTCCCATCGGCAAGGATGTCGCCTCCCATTTTCCTCAAACCGAAGAAGCCGCCCTCCAAATAGCCTTGAAATATGACCTGATCTACGCCCAATCTGGTTATGTTTATACTGTTCTTCCTGACCTCCCCAAGCCCGGTGACGCTAACGCCCCGGGGGCATCTCATTCCGCCGACGGTATCATTGGAGCCCTTTCCCATCCGTATGCTCAACCTCCTATGAGATATGGTCTCCCTCAGGGAGGTGCCAGCACCTCTAACACTCTTCCCCCTCCCGGTAGCATGTATCCAGGATACGGCATGCCTCCTCCTTTTGCCCAACCTCCTGCTTACCTCAATGTTTCCCAACCTAACCATTACCTTTACCCACAGCCTGGTGCGCCAGCTCCTCCAGCATATGCGTTTCCATCTCCCTTGCCTCCTCCAAACCCGCAACAGCACTTACAGCCCCCTCTAGGGCAAGTATTTGCACAGCAGGGCGCGACTAATCCCCCTTCGTCTCAACGAAGGCGGAGAGGCAATCCAAATCAATATGCCCCTGGTACCCGTGGACCCAATCCTAGTGTCGACCCTAACACTGCCAACCAGCAACATGGCACTCAGCTCAAGCCGGACAGGCCGCTTCACACAAATAAGCCTTGTTCGTGTTGCGGTGTTTATGGTCATTACACCCATGATTGTCCCCTCTTACCCCAGATGCGGCAGATGTGGGAGTCTCGAGCCACATTGCGCGGACAACATGCCTCCCCTCATGCTCCTCCTAATGTGGCCACTACCCAACCAGCTGTGTTTACCGATCCCTTCCCTCAGCAAGGATTCATGGCTACCCAACCGCCTGATAGCCCGGTCGCCACCCCACCTTCCCTTTCTGGTTCCTCCGATTACCAGATCCTTATGATGCACTCCGATCCCTCCCCGACCGTCGAACTTCACCTTCAAACTCGGTCTCGCCAGTACCCCAAGCCTCCTGCTCAGTCTACCCCCGAGCCTCCTTCTTCAGGTTCTACAGAGCCTCTTTCGACATCCAGTGGCCCCTTACATATCCCTCAACCCAAAGTTGAGGTTCATACCAAGATTCCTAAGGGACCCCTACGTCGAAACGCTGCTTCTGGTCGAGCTGCTCATTCGTATAGTATAGTAGATGATTTGGCGCAATCCCCTGCTGCCATTTCCACACTGGAAATCCTCCAGTCGTGCCCTTCCCAAAAGAAGGCTCTATTATCTGCCGTGGGCGCTATAGATCCTGCTGATGACCAAATGATTGTTTTCGACGCCACTCAATCAGACCATCCTCCTCTTCCTCCTTCCGTCGCCTTCCAAATCCCAGTCAAAATCCGGAATGCCAACGTTATGCAAAACAAAATCATGTAACAGAAGTGATATATAAAAAGGAGGGACAGATGAATCTACCTCTTCAACATGAGGCCCAAATGTAACCACTGGTTTTTCTTCTTGTAGATTTACTATATCACCCACTTCATTAGACTGAGATAAATTGATAAATTCAGCAATCTCCTTCTTATAACCAGGTGTTTTCATCAACTCAAGAAGAGGTACTTGGATTTTTACTTTCTGCAACTCTTTCGACAAGCTGAAAGTTTGATTTTGTTTTGTCAACTTTTCAGGTTCTTCTTGATTTTTACTGGAATTTAGACCTTGATTCGAAATAGTAACAACTTTCTCCAAAATATTAGGGTCCTTAATCTTTGTTTGAGAAGCCCCAACTTGCTGTTTTTCTTCATTCATGGGCTGTTTCCCCTTATCTGATTTCTTAATCTGATTTTTCTATAATGGAGTCACCATCGGAGCAGGTACTATTTCTGGTTCCTTTTCCTCATCATCTTGAGTTCTTAACCTCTCTTTTGACCTCAAATCGTATTTTTTATGTAATTCTAATTGCATGAAGTCCGTGAACTGTCTGCAATAGTCATTCATCTCTTCTTGATCGAATGAAAGGTCAGTTTCTTCATTTTATTCCATTCCTTCTTCCTCTGTTTCTTCTTCTGTTTCATCATCTTCCATGTAGACAGCAGAAATTCGAGCGTCATCTTATTTTTCATCATCATCATCCGCTGAACGGGATGGAGCTACCTCTATATACAAAGGTGCTTACACCTGATCTTGATCTTTTCTCTCTCTTTGTAGAATCTGCAGGGGCTGTTTTTTAAACTGGGGATTAAACACCCCTCTATTCTGTCTTGCAGGCTTATTATTGTCTATTTCCAACTTCACCAACTTATTAGAAAAAAATTTTATGACCTTAGTCATATCGTCAATTCTCTGGTCATGAGATGAGGCTTCTTCTTTAGATTTTCCTTTATCTTGAACTTTACCAGCAGTAGACATATTAGCCTCAATCTCCAGAGCATCAATTTGAATCTGCTCCAAAGTAGGAGACCTTCTTTCTCTCAATGTGAAACTGAACTCTGGTTTAAATGCACCAGCAAAAATGACCCTTGCTCCAATAGGAGGGGGTTTCATTTCAACAGGAAAACTATTATACAATTTATTAAATCTCTTCACAAAATCTTTCATGTTTTCATCAGATTTCTTCTTTATTGCATTGAATTCTGTCAAAGAATAGCCATGGTCCCTTTTTTCACCCCATCTCTCGGTGAAACGCATTTCTAGGGAATCCCAATCATTTATGGTACCATTGGTCAATCCTTTAAACCATTTCCTTGCCTCTCCACTTAGAGACTGAACAAAAAGTCTCATTACAACGTCCAAATGTTCAACATTTAAATTCTCAACAAATGTGCAAAACAAGGGCAAGTGTTGTTCTGCAGTTATTTCATATTCACCAGTAAATCTAGGGAGTAACTTGAGATACTCCTGAGGCATATCATGCAGTGGTTGAGGTAGATTTAATGGTGCATATCTATTCATCAAGAAAGCAGGGGCTGCAGGGGCTGCCATGTTTACGCCCGGGTTAACTGCTCCTTGAGTGGGGGTGAAATGAATACCAGTTGTAGATGGGGGTGAATGAGGTGGCACAACTGATATAGGAGTTGGTGTATGAACGATTTCAGAAGAGCTGGAAACTATATGAGGTTGAGTTTCTGTAAAAGGGAAAGACACAAACTCCAAAGATTTCTCTTCTAATGTAGGTTCTTGAAAATGAATGGGTGATGATGAGAATTCTTTTTCCGGGAAAGTGAGTTTCCTGGAAATATTCTTGGATGAGGGAGTGCGTGAACTGCTGCCTGGTGCGAGCAGTGTAGCTTCTGGTGTATCGAATATTTTTTATTTCTAGCCCCTCTTTGAAACAAGCTTCTCAGGATCAGACAAAACAAGAACTTTTTGCTGAGAGGTATCTGACCTCGTGTGAGGTTTCTTTGGAGCCAGAGCTATTTTAAAACAAACACAGCTTATTGTTTCCTCCTCTCTGAACAACCAGAAGAAATATAAAAAAAAACCCAGGGAAAATCTTCGAATCTTCATTCCCCGGCAACGACGCTAGTTAATGTTGTACCTTAAGAAACAATTCTTTTGCTGTGAAAAAGAATCTGTGCTTAATACATTATCTAATTCTGTCACAAATGATTATATTCTGTCTCTATATTAAAAACCCATAAACATATATCTTGTAACCATAAAATATCAAACCAATACATGTTTCTGCAATGCCATATCCCACTTATGCTGAAATGCATGAATGGAAGAAAACGAGAAGAGGACCTTAAACTGACATGTTGTTTAGAGCAGAATCTACCATTTTAAAACCCATAAGAATTATGTAAAGATAAAGTTAAAATAGAGGAGTGCATATTAAGGTTTTTTTAACTCTTAAATTCACATGCATAAGGAGACCTGCTACTCAAATTACTCTATTTCATTCACAGACATGAAAACATTATGTAAACTGGAAAAAATTTCAGTATAAACATAATGATGGAAACTTGCATACTTCTTGCATTGATTTGAAATTTTTTAGTACAAAATTTTGTTTTCAGGCTCCCAAAACTCGGAACCCCCATCTTTCTTGAAATTGTCTTTAAATACAGTATCACAAGACAGTTTCCAGTAATGAAACTGATTCTAACTGCTCTAACTAACTCTAACTGCTTAAACTACTGACTGTTATGGAGGCACATGCCTCGAAAAAGTCCTATTACATTTACATAATTTTGAGAAATAACATAATGAGAATTTGAAAACTTCTAGTTTATGAGAATAGTTGGTCCTGAAGCGGTTGCTGAATCAACGACTACTTTTGATTGAGCTTTTGGGATCTCTTTTGTTGAGTCCATTGAAAATTTCTTGCACTTCTTCCATAGCTCATTTCGAGTTGTCGAGGAATTTTTGAAACTTTGATATTCTATCCTAAACGCCACAACTTGACTATATGAAGTTTTTCCTGTAAAGAGAGTATTCACCATCCATAGCAAATTGAAATGCCTATGCAAAAATTTAAACACAGTTTCACCTTTTAAGATCTGTGTCTTTTCGTGCCTATTATCTGCCTTACTTTTTGCAAATGTTAACTGTTCTTCATAAAATTTCCATGACATGATATTTCCTTTCTTAGTCCAGCATGAAGGTAAACCTGTTCTGGTCAATTTTTCAAATGATATATCAAACTTCTTTACTGTCTCCTTGATTCCTAGTAACCTTTTCTCTGCAACCTTCTGAAGATCATTCTTAATTATCATCTTATTAATTTCCCCAGCATAAAAATATTTGTGTTGTATTCCAATATCTTCTAATTCTTCATCTGATTTGGAATTGATAAAATTTATAAACTTTTTAGCCCAATTTTCTCTTTTAATGGTCGTCTGATTTTCAGATAATATCTCCTCTTCATGTTCTCAGATGAGACTTTTATCTTGAGCAACTATATTCAGGGAATTCCAATTTGACTTCATCTCTGAAATAATCTCACCCCAAATGATATCTTTAGCTTTTATAAGTGAGATATTACCCTTTAACTTCTCCTTGAGATCTTTAATTTCATCCTCAGCCTTTTGTAATTTCTACTTGTTTTCATTCGCTTTATGTTCCCATGCTCACATGATCTTGGTAGCCATTTCCAACTCTGATTGAGCCTGCTTACGATCTCGTTCTGCCATCTTCAATTCTGTGCCGAGCTGAACAATCTGTGCTTGAGGGTCTGCATCACCTGTAGGAAAAGCAAATGTACAAGTATGATTTTCAATATGGTTTTGTAATGAAATAGAAGTCTGCTTTACTTTAGTTAATTCTTCCTCTTTCTGCAACAATTGATAATGCAGTTCTTCTTTTCCTTTTTCCACCTCTGCTACTTCTGCAGCCATTGAATGCTCTGCAGCTAGTAACTTTAGCTTTTTTCTCAATGAGGATATCTCTATTTCTGCACTTTTCATGAGCTTTTGAATCGCAGCTTTATCATTAGGATCTACACCAATTTTCATAATGATCTTCTTTAATTCTTCATTTTGAATTGACAAGGCCCTTGAATTAGCCTTCTCCATCTTGAACTGTTTAATAAATTTCTCAAGCATGTTCTCAGCCTTAACTGCTGTGGCATTAGTCTTGGTTAAATCATTTACAATTAACTGCCCA
The DNA here is from genome assembly GCA_034641835.2 of Pinus albicaulis. Taxonomy (NCBI): domain Eukaryota; kingdom Viridiplantae; phylum Streptophyta; class Pinopsida; order Pinales; family Pinaceae; genus Pinus; species Pinus albicaulis. Next base: position 335,621,707 of record CM076573.1, read on the forward strand.
GTCTGCATATGAAGATTCATTTTATCCCACGGTGGGATCTTTTTAACATCCATAGTTATGTTTACCTCATTAAAAATGCTCAAATATCTAAGGGACATCCCAGTTGGATGTGTCAGAGCCATCCTAAATTGATCATTTTCAAGGTCTAATACAGTCAATAACCTGGTCTGATCAGCAGCTATGTGATGCTCTGCCTAAGCTTCTACATTAGCTTTTATCCTCTGATTTCTTTCTTCAATCTCTGTAAATATTTGTTTGACTGAAGGCATCTTCTCTGAGTAAAGTTCATGTCCTCTAGGAGAAGAGGGGACATTTTATTCTTCATTGATATGAAAGGTAAAACCATGTGAGTTGGAAGAATGATCTTCAGCCAATTTGGTTCTCTTTTCTTCCCTGGGCTCTTCATCATCTACTTCAACAACATCTTCCCTACCTCTTTTGTTTTCCCTTTCAGTAATAACAGGTGTTTGAATGTTCGTTTTTGATGTATCTAATTCGCCTGGGTTTGCCAACTTCTCCTAATCCGGTCTGCTTATGTGAGAAAACGCAGAATATCCATTCTCAATTATTCTCTGAGAAATCACCCCATGCGGATCATACGACCATTTTTCTCCTAGTAGCAAATGTGTCTCTTCCAACATTTTGGAAACTTCATCAAAAGCTTGCCATGTATTCACCACAAAAGGTCCTATACTCATGGGCAATTTATACAGTAGACCTTTCTTCATAGGAAGAAAGTGCACCTGATCCACATTAAGGCTCTGTCTTATGAATTCCAAGGAAAAAAGCCGCATAGGTACAAAAGTCGGGAGCCTATAAGGCTCAATACTAGCTCCATACAATCTTATCTCTAAATACTCTTCAAACACAAACCAATCTCCGAATCTACAATTAGGTCCTAGCTGTAGAAAATCCCGAGCTTTTGGTAGAAAACATGGAGGAGGAACTCCATTCAAAATTTTATAAGCAATAGACATATAATGACTAGCAAACTCAAATAGCCCTACTTCATTTCCTTCTTTTCTAGTCATGTCAGTCCAGAAGAAAACTGATTGCTTTTGTTTATTGACATCAACTATATTCAATCCCAAGCTCATAAATTCTTCGACATTCTGATATAAAAATAAGTAAAGAATCAATGACGGGAATGTAAAGAAACCTGTAAGAGGGAAGACCATCAACTGAGAATTTACAATCTCCTGCCAAAAGTATGGAATATCGAGAACAAACCCTGGTTTCATCATCAGCGCGAACATTCCCAAGACTGATTTATCAACTGTATGGACATTGTATTTACCCAAAATATCTGCAATGCAACTTAGAATTGGTCTATACTCAGCATCAAACACTTCCAAACTAAATTCTTCTCCTTCTAGTCGAGCTTTTCTGAATATGATCTCAAGTACGACATACATTGACTAAATTCTTCATTTGAAAGGTCCTCAAAATAACAAGCCAATGAATCCTCGGAGAATTGCAGTGGTGACTCATTTTCGGGAAAGCACAATGCTTGGTGGATTAATTGCGTCGATACCTGCAGAACATTTTCTCCCTGCGAGTTCATTATGAAACACTTACCAGGGTACATTGAAGAGACCAGCCATGAGATAAACTCGGGAAAGAAGTGTTGGGAAAAATACTAAGAGGGGGCGGGGGGGTGAATCAGTATTTAGGGAAAACTCAAATATTTTTACTTTTCCTTACTTCAAAACTCATACGCGACTTTCCAGAAGCCAACTCGCGTATACACGCGGCTATCCTTAATAAAACTTGTGTATGCACAGAGATCTTATTATGCAGACATTTCTTAACTTAGATCTTTGCAACATTCATTCATATGATGTTTATTTAACAGTAATCATGTGCAGTAATAACAGAATAAACCATCACACATAAGCAACACACATGAACACCAAGATTTTAGGTGGAAACCCAAGTCGGGAGAAAACCACCGCCGCCTTTGTCTCAGACTTCAATATTTTATTATAGAGAAAACATCATACAACCATGTACTGGTGCAGACTCATACCATCACGTAGGCACCCACCTGCAGAAGGCTACAACCTTATCTCGTTTACCAGCCTCTCCTGGAAGGGAGCTACAACCCCCTACTCTCGTTTACCAGCCTCTCCTGGAAGGGAGCTACAACCCCCTGCTCTCGTTTACCAGCCTCTCCTGGAAGGGAGCTACAAATCCCTGACTAAAGGCTTCAACCTTCAGCACCACTGCAAACCACGTTTCATCAATTTTCAAACTGGATCAAACAACTTCAACACAACCCTTCATTTATCAACAAACATACTTTGACCATTGCTTCCAATAGAACAGTAAAACCACTGTAACCGGAATATTAGAGATTACCCAGACTTCAGAATAGATATGCAGAAACACATTCAACCTTGATCAACCATCAGATCAGATACCATACGCGCTTTTATTTAATCATACCTGCGTATATATGCGCTTTTCATGAAGATAACCCGCGTATACATCTGTGCATTTTTCCAGAATAACCCTAACTTCCCATACGCACCTTTGTTTAAACAGATCCGCGTATACACGCGCTTTTTATGAAAAGAACCTGCGTATAGATCTATAAAATATCTTTTTTGCATAACAGTTCAGATCTATGAACTTACCCAGATTTCTTCAATTTCTTCAACAGATTTGCACCAGGTCTTCAATACTTCTTTTCAGATCATCTTAAAGATTCATCAATTCTAGATCTAGAGATTTTGACCCTTCATCATATTCATAGGTGCATCACAGATTCAGATCTATTGATTAAGAACAGAGTTCAACCATACAGATAAACTTCAGAGTGAGGTATTCATTAAAGCCTAGACACTTGCACACACCATGCACAATGAATTTCTTCTCCTTAAATAGATCTAGCCTTTGACAATACCATGAGACAAAACCATACAACTTCCAATGGTATTCCTGGACAGGATCAAATAGATAATCCAGCGCTCAATATAATGGGTCAATACCATAGTAAGAACCCCTGGTTTTACAAATTTTGAGCGCAATTAGGCATACGTGACTTATCACGTACTTTTCTGCATGCATACGCTACTTCTCCTAAACAAACTCGCGTATGATTTGTGACACACACTTTTCATCATTGTTCTGGCCCTTACTGATATTTCTTTCTCTGGTACTTCTGAGCTACTTGTAGAACATCAGATTTACATCATTAATAAACTCATCAAGCATCAAGAACAACTTCATTAAGTAGGTTGCCATCATCTCCATCAAGTGGGTTGCCATCAAGGACAACACTCTGCATCATATTGCCAACAATCTCCCCCTTTGGACTTGATGGCAACCACGATGGTGTTTGATCATGATCAACAGATAGATACATTAAGCATGATGATATTCTCCCCCTATTTGAACACCATGTCCCTCTCCCCCTTTGACATCAAGGGCAAAGGTCAGATCAAAAACCAACACAAGGTTATTTTCTCCTCATGTAGATAGAAGAGCGCTGTAGATCTGATGTGCACTGAAGTTACCATGCTCCCCCTGAGTTCATGCTGAATCTTCAAACATATTTTTCAATGAAGTACATGATTCTTATGACTTTCCTATCACCAAAGACTCACACTTACATCAAAGATCCAACCAAGTGGATTTACATATGAGACTCAAATACCCAACCAAGTGGGTTTACACAATTTTTACTCAACTACCCAACCAAGTGGGTTTACAAATTTGAAAAAGTCCTTACATGAATGAATATTACAAATTTACATCATGGGTCTCAATCATGACCTTTTCAACCAATTGCAAATATGAAATTTTGTAACAAATACCAAAAGGACCTCAAATAAGAGCTCATATTTCAGAATCATCATAATGCCAACAATGCATTATACTCAGCAAGGCTAATGCTCCCCCTGAACCTGTACAACAGTTTACTCCTTCATCTCCCCCCTAGCTTGTGCATCCTGAACACTTTCAACAAAAAGAACATCAAGGCATCTTCACCCAATAACAGAGAATGAAAAAGAAATATAAGAGCTGAAACACCACCAGAGGCACCAACTAGCATCAGAGAAACCAAACAGCACTACATTTTGTGCTGAAGAAATGCTGACCCCGAAAAATTTTTCAACAACCACCCATACGCGGTTTCCTTTGTATTAACTCGCGTATATACGCGACAGTCTATTATGACACCCGCGTATTCAAATTAATCTTCTGAAATTAAGCAGCTCTGATTTTCTGCACAGCAGAGACTACTCCCAGCTTCTATCTGAGATATTCAAAAGCTTCCCTGGGCATAGGTTTGGTAAATATATCAGCAACTTGTTCTTTGGAGGGAACATACTCCAATTTCACTTTTTGTTCAAGCACTTGTTCTCGTAAGAAGTGATGCTTGATGGGAATGTGCTTGGTCTTAGAATGCATAACATGATTCTTTGAGATACTGATGGCGCTTGTATTATCACACATAATGGAGATAGGAGGTGTACATTTGATTTGAAAATATTGTAAGGTTTGCATCATCTAAAGGAGTTGAGTGCAACAAGACGCGGCAGCCACATATTCTGCTTCTGCTGTAGATAAGGCAATAGAATTTTTCTTCTTGCTGAACCAAGATACTAACCGGGGCCCCATATAGAAAGCACCACCACTAGTGCTTTTCCGATCATCAACATTTCCAGCCCAATCTGCATCAGTGTAAGCTTGAAGAGTGAGATCAACATTCTTTGGAGTTCCTTGTAGATATTTGAATTTTCCTATTGACTGCCTGAAGATGAGACTCTTTTGGATTAGCTTGGAATCGTCCAACAATACCAACTGCATGCATAATGTCTGGTCTATTCCCAGTGAGATAAAGTAGACTTCTTATCATAGATCTGTATTCTGGTTGATTCATCGTGGGAGAATCATCATGAGAAATGAGATTACATCCGGTTATCATTGGTGTACTTACAAGTTTGCACACTTCCATGCCATACTTCTTCAGAATTTGCTTAAGATATTTTGCTTGTGATAAGAATATTCCATCTGTAGTTTGATGCACTTGCAAGCCAAGAAAGAATGTTAGTTCTCCAAGTAAAGACATTTCAAATTCTCGTTGCATAACAGAAGAAAATTTCTGACTCATAGACTCTTCATTACTTCCAAAGATGATATCATCAACATATACAACCACAATCAAAAGTTTATCATTTTCAGTTTTTGTGTATAAGTTGCTATCAGCAGACCCCTTTGAAAATCCTTGTTGATGAAGATATTTTTCAAGACGATAATACCATGCCCTTGGATCTTGTTTGAGACCATATAGAGCCTTTTTAAGTTTACAAACAAGTTTTTCATCATTTCCCAAAATGAATCCTTCTGGTTGTTCTATATAAACCTCTTCTTCTAGGTCACCATTGAGGAAAGCAGATTTAACATCCATTTGATACACTTTGATTTGTTGAAAGCTTGAAAAATCAAGAAACATTCTTATGGATTCAAGTCTAGCAACTGGAGCAAAAGTTTCTTCAAAGTCTATACCTTCTTGTTGAGTATACCCCTTGCAAACAAGTCTAGCTTTATTTCTTATGACATCCCCATTCTCATTTAACTTATTTTTGAATATCCATTTAGTACCAATGACATTTTTGTCATGAGGTCTTGGTACTAATTCCCGAGTGTGATTCTTTTCAATTTGATCAAGCTCTTCATTCATGGCTTGAATCCAACATTCATCTTTGCTTGCTTGATTGACATTGTGTGGCTCAATAGTGGATAGAAATGCTAGATAGCTAGAAGATCCCACAAGAGTCCTTCTTTTTTGTACACCTGCTTCCTTATCTCCCAAAATTTGAGATTCTGGATGATTCTTTTGAACATATGTGGATGGAGCTTTTTCTGATAAATTATCTTCAGGTTCTTCATTGAGTTCATTGTCTGTATCATTGCTCTTTGATGTAGAAGGACATATGTCACCATCATCTTCATTTGTTGTTTGTTTTTCTTCTTTTGGGACTGTAGGAGACTCATCAATAACAACATCAATACATTCAACAATCTTCCTAAGTATTTTATTGTAACATTTATATGCCCTACTCCTAGAGGAGTAACCAAGAATTATTCCTTCATCTGCTCTAGGTTCAAATTTGCCAATTTTTTCATCATTATTTTTGATAAAGCATCTGCTTCCAAAAACTCTGAAGTGCTTCACAGTGGGAGGATTACCATACCAGAGTTCATATGGAGTTTTATCACTATTTACTCGAACATGTGCCTTGTTAAGAATATTCACCGCTGTATGTGCTTCTTCTCCCCAAAATGTGTCAGGTGTTCCGGAATCATCAAGCATAGCCCTAGCCATTTGTTGAACTATTCTATTCATTCTTTCTGCTACACCATTTTGTTGCGGAGTGCCTGCTACAAAAAACTGTCTTTTATGCCATGTTGTTCACAAAAATCAAGGAATTCATTTGATGTATATTATCCTCCTCGATTAGATCTAAGATACTTGATTTTCAGATCTAATTCATTCTCAACTCGTTCTTTGAAGGATTGAAATTTCTCAAATGCTTCATCTTTGTGTTTAAGCAACCCAATCCAACACATTCTAGAGAAATCATCAATAAATAGGATATAGTATTGTTCACCACGAGGTGAATTTTTCTTCACAGGTCCACATATGTCAGTATGAATGAGTTCAAGAGGCCTACTTGATGATCCTTCCTTGGCATTAAACTGCACTCTTGTCTGCTTACCGAATTGGCAAGATTTTCATATGATACTTTCAGGTAGAGTAATATTGGGAAGACCACGAACAACATTAAGTCTGCTTGAATTGTTGATTTGAGAGAAGCTTAGATGCCCCAGCCTTCTATGCCATAGCCAATTTTCTGAAGATTTACTCAAGTAACATTGTTCTTTGCAATTCTTCAATACATACAAGTTGCTTGGAGTCCTTTTTCCTTTTATAATTGTTTTACATGTATCAAGATCACGAACCACACATTCTTTTGAACTAAATACAACTTCAGTTCTTTGATCACACATTTGACTTACACTTAACAAGTTATGCCTTAATCCATCCACATACATGACATCATTAGCCTTCACCTTTTCTTTTATAAACACAGACCCTTTTCCTTTAATTATAGCAGGAGTATCATTTCCAAATGTAACTTTCTTTTCCTTTTCTAGAGCACTGTATGCACCAAGTTTTTTTTTGTCACCTGTCATGTGTCTTGAGCATCCACTATCAATGTACCATTGATTTTCTTTTCCTTCTGCAAATAATGCTATGCCACAATTTTGAACCTGTAATTCCTTCTTTTTCCATACTTTAGAACTTGAAGGAAAATGCTCTTTTGGCTGAACTTTGCTCCCGCACTCAGATTCTTCATGCCCAAAGTTATTGCAATAAGCACATTCAACTTCTCTTAGAAGAGGAGAAAAATTGTTATAGGTATTCTTCTTTGTGTCAATATCAATATTTTTCTTTCTTGCTTCTCTAGTCATGATGGTTTTATATGCAACACATTGAACATCATTATGACCAAAGTTGTGACATGAGAAACATTGTCCATTGAAAAAGAATTTTCTGCGATCATGAAATCTTCTACTTGTATTTACCTGTTGACTGGTGTTTCTTTGAAAGACATTCATGTTAGTGTTCTTTGAATTTAGATGATCACGCTTTACCTGCAATGATTCTTTATTCCCTTGCTGAGTGGCAGAATTTTGTAAACCAGCTGTAGCTGCTTTTAGATAATTTGGTGTTGAAGCCTGAGAAGATTCACCGGTATATCCAAGACCTGTCCTTATAAGAGGAGAACGTTGTACCTTGATAATTTCATCTAAGGTTTCAGATCCTTTACCAATTCTAAGATTTAGAGTCTTAACTTTCTCAGAGTCTTTTCTTAGACTTACCACTTTGCATTCTAATTTCTCAATGTGTTTCTTTGCTTCTTCAAACTGCTTTTCCATAGTCTCTATGGTTATTTTCTTTTCTTCTAAGAGAATTTTACATTCTTCTAAGCGTATTTTGAGTTGATTGTTTTCTTCAAGAAAGTCATTGTCCTCTAGAGCATCCCAAAAAGTATCCTTTTCTTCTTTAGATTCAAATGCCATGAGAAGTCTAAGATCATGTTCACATTCTTCCTCACTGTCAGATAACCCATCACTGTCTTCATGAGTATAGTAACCTTTTCTAGTGTTAAACCGATTCTTATTCTATCTGGCTACTTCCTTCCCTTTTGTAGGTGTTTCTTTATGAGGACACTTAGCAGCATAATGACCAACTCTTCCACACTCAAAACATTTGAAAGGAAGCTTACCTCTGAACCGTCCTGTGCCAAGTTTGATTTTCTTTACAAAATTTACCTCATCTTCTTCTGAGATATATCCTGATCCTTCTGCTTCTTGTACTTATTTCCCTTTTGTAGAAGCTCTAAAGATAGCCTCTTTGACTTCATATGGTCCTCCTCTTCTCATTTCATATGCAGTTAGTATGGCATGAAATTGTACCACAGTAAGATTTTGAAGATCCTGTTTTTCTTCAAGAGCAGAAACTTTTGACTCAAATTTTGTTGTTAGAGATCTTAAAATTTTCTCAACCAAAGTAGATTCAGATATTGTTTCTCCCAGATTTCTCATGCGATTTACAACATCATCAAGACGTAAAAAGAAACTGGCAATATTCTCATCACTATGCATCCTTAAGTTTTCATATTCAATTCTGAGAGTTTGAAGTTTTGCACTTTTTACCTTTGCGTCACCTTCATAACTTAGAATGATTTTGTCCCATATCTCCTTTGTTGTATTCAGCTGCATAACTTTGACAAATTCAGATTCAGTTAGACTTCCTATTAGAGCATTGACTGCCTTTGCATTTATTTCATAATTCTTCTTTTCAGTCGGATCTGTTGGTATTGCAGCAGGATATTGATATCCTTGTTCAACAATGGCCCATACATCTGCTCCCATAGACTAAAGATAGGATCTCATCCTTATTTTCCAGAAGATTAAATTGCTGCCATTAAAGAGTGGAGGCTTGATTGATGCTGTTCCATCTTGATTGCTCATCTTACTTGATCTTCCTTCTAGCGGCTAAGCTTTTTCAGAAGGACCTGCTCTGATTCCAATTGTTGGGAAAAACACTGAGAGGGGGGGGGTGAATCAGTATTTAGGGCAAACTCAAATGTTTTTTACTTTTCCTTACTTCAAAACTCATACGCGACTTTCCTGAAGCCAACTCGCGTATACACGCGACTATCCTTCATAAAACATGCGTATGCATAGAGATCTTATTATGCAGATATTTCTTAACTTAGATCTTTGCATCATTCATTCATCTGATGTTTATTTAACAGTAAGCATGTGTAGTAATAACAGGATAAACCATCACACATAAGCAACACATATGAACACCGGGATTTTAGGTGGAAACCCAAGTCTGGAGAAAACCACCGCTGCCATTGTCTCAGCCTTCAATATTTTATTATAGAGAAAACATCATACAACCGTGTACTGGCGCAGACTCATACCAGCACGCAGGCACCCACCTGCAGAAGGCTACAACCTTCTCTCGTTTACCAGCCTCTCCTGGAAGGGAGCTACAACCCCCTGCTCTCTTTTCCAGCCTCTCCTGGAAGGGAGCTACAACCCCCTGCTCTCGTTTACCAGCCTCACCTGGAAGGGAGCTACAACCCCCTGACTGAAGGCTTCAACCTTTAGCACCACTGCAGACCACGTTTCATCAATTTTCAAACTGGATCAAACAGCTTCAACACAACCCTTCATTTATCAACAAACATACTTTGACCATTGCTTTCAAAAAAATAGTAAAACCACTGTAACCAGAATATCAGAGATTACCCAGACTTCTATATAGATATGCAGAAACACATTCAACCTTGATCAACCATCAGATCAGATACCATACGCGCTTTTATTTAATCATACCCGCGTATATACGTGCTTTTCATGAAGATAACTCGCATATACATCTGTGCATTTTTCCAGAATAACCCTAACTTCCCATACATGCCTTTGTTTAAACAGATCCGCGTATACACACGCTTTTTATGAAAAGAACCTGCGTATAGATCTATACAAGATAATTTTTGTAGAACAGTTCAGATCTATGAACTTACCCAGATTTCTTCAATTTCTTCAACAGATTTGCGCCAGGTCTTCAATACTTCTTTTTAGATCATCTTAGAGATTCATCAATTCTAGATCTAGAGATTTTGACCCTTCATCATATTCATAGGTGCATCACAGATTCAGATCTATTGATTAAGAACAGAGTTCAACCATACAGATAAACTTCAGAGTGAGGTATTCATTAAAGCCCAGACACTTGCACACACCTTGCACAATGAATTTCTTCTCCTTAAATAGATCTAGCCTTTGACAATACCATGAGCCAAAACCATACAACTTCCAATGGTATTCTTGGACAGGATCAAATAGATAATCCAGCGCTCAATATAATGGGTCAATACCATGGTAAGAACCCTTGGTTTTAAAAATTTGGAGCGCAATTAGGCATACGCGACTTATCACGTACTTTTCCACGTGCATACGCTACTTCTCCTAAACAAACCCGTGTATGCTTTGTGACACACACTTTTCATCATTGTTCTGGCCCTCACTGATATTTCTTTCTCTGGTACTTCTGAGCTACTTGTAGAACATCAGATTTACGTCATTAATAAACTCATCAAGCATCAAAAACAACTTCATTAAGTAGGTTTCCATCATCTCCATCAAGTGGGTTGCCATCAAGGACAACACTCTGCATCATATTGCCAACAAGAAGTGGGCTTTTGGAATACAGGCGAACAAGACACCGGAATTTTTCATGGCGGAAAACACTAGGGATTTCTCAGCGTTTAGGGTCACTTGATGATACAATAAGGGATGGTTTACAGAAGACACTGTATCTTGAATATATTTTTCACTGTCCATGAGTGGAATGTGGATAATTTGTTTGGCCATGACTGATCAGACAACAGGAGTATTAGAACACGGGAAAGTGGCGATGACACTGCTCAAAAGGAAACAGAACGCAAATAGTTTTCAAAACAAGGTAAATAACCCTTTAACAGCTACACAAACCTCGAATTAAATGCCTGGGATGACGTGTAAAAGCCGTTGTTATGAATTACAGCTATCTTCCATGTCACCTCATGACGTCATCGCGGGGGTTCTTGGAGTACAGCGACAGACTTCGGACGGACCCCCCCGCAATATGTCCACACCGTCGATCATCATTTACCCGCGGTCAAACGGGTCAACTGCGGGGGTTCATGATTCATTAACTCTCGAGCTTTTCGCACCTCCGCAATTCATCTCCAGAGTTTAATCTTCAAGGTGTGTTGTTTCCGCTTGGAAACTTGCTCGCGGCTTAAACACGAGACTTATAACATACATCCAAATAAAACTTAATGATACACTTTTTGGAAAAACATTTCTTTTTTCTTTTTCTGTGTTATAGTATAAAAACATTATACCATAACATACGCTTTTTCAGAATTTCAGATTTTTTGTATTTTTGACTTTCAAAATAAAATTAAAGAAAAAGGATATGCAGATGATCCACAACAGATGGCATGGACCACAGGGAGATGGACTCCGCACTGTCGATCTGCAGATCAGATCGATGGTGGAGGTTAATTTGGAATTCGGACCGGCGGATAAGTTATAACATAATTAAAAACCTAAGAATCAAAATAAACAAAGGTTTTAATACTTCGGGCGGAGACATATTTAAAGGATTGGCGCCTGATTGCGGGGCCTTAGGGCGCATGGGAGGATGATATGACCGGGGGCTAGCAAGGAGGAGCTAATCGCATCGGAGTTTTTAGAACCATGGCAAAAGACTTGCGCCTTTGGAATTTAGCAATGTGATAAGCGCTGTGAGGGGTTTAGCACCTGGTTCTAGGGTGCGGGCATGTGGGGGAAGTGGTTGAGACCTGGCCCAAAGGGGCTTAAACCCTTATGCACAAACATGCATTTTTTTATGAATTTCCAATGCTTTCAAAGGGATTTGAGGGTGTCGGTAAGGCTTAAAAGAGTAAGTCTCAAACCTTATAAAAATGGGTTTTCATGAATGGAAGAAGAAAACTCATGAAAAATAGAGGAATTTTATGGAGAAATAGGGAAGCAAATGAAGTTTAGTTTTGGAAGAAGGGGAAAAGGGAAATGGTGCTTGCAGCAATATTCTGGCTCGGAGATCAGTAGGATTTCTGAGTTCTGAAGGGAAACAACAATGAAGTTTTGGATAGAGGAAAGGCATGAGGCCTTCAAGAGTCTTCAAGAGCCAACACTTTTAATAATAAATTTTTTTCCTTGAAGGCTCAAAAAGTCTTAGCCACCTTTTGCTATAACATATAATATAGGTGGCTAACACTTCCAGTTTGAGTTTAGATTTAATTTAGGATTCTTAGCATCTACCTAGATCTATATTTTTCTATCAAAAAGCCTTTTTTATGATTTTCTTTCAGCAAATTTTTCATCTCATTAATCTCCGTTAAGTTAATTCGGTGTTTTGAGTCTCTTTTTTGAGAAATTCTTAACTTGATTTCCTTTGGTCATTACTTGCAGGTTTGTCTCATTCTTTTCACAATTTTGCATCTTTTTGCGTATGAGTGTTAATCACTTTTGAGTATTTTTATTTTTGATATTTGGAACTCTCACCCAATTTTCTTCACGTACACTTGATTGGTTCTTAGATTACATTAGAATCATCTTGTGTTTGAGAATTCTCTTGCATAGATCACATTTGCATAATTAGGTTTCTCATTTTCAGAATATGAATGAAAAATGTGCATAGATTACATTTGCATACTTTTCAAGTGAATTGTGCATAGATTACAACTGCATAGTTTACATTCTGAAAAATCAATCGTAGATTTAGATCAGTTTTCTTTTATTTGAATTTAGATGTTTTTATGCTTGTTTTAAAAACACAAAAATAAAAAACTATTTTGGAATTGTTTTGCATTAGTTTTTTCTTGAAGAAATTAGTGCATTAGAGAATTTGTTATATTTTCTCTTAGTGATCAATTTTTTTCATTGTTGGAAGTGAATGGAAACTCTCTCCCTACTTTAGTTAGGATTCATCGAATTGAAAAGATTACATTATCATATTCGATTGCATTCAGTTTTGGGTCAGGTCATAACACCATTGGTTTCATATCCATTTACCCTTTTGAGTAATAACAACCCAAATAACACAGAGCTTAATTAAAATTCATATAGTAATTTTTACATTTTTAGGGCTCTTTCCACCAATCTAGCTCAGGATTAGTGCTTTGGAATAGGTTGTAGTTAAATTTCCAAAGCAACTAAAACATTCAAGTAGATAAATCTCGTGGTAGGAAATAAATCCAATTGTAACTGGTACATTATGGGAAGCTTCTCTTAAAGGACTTAATCACAAGATCATGTCCAAACCTTTGAGACAATCAATTCTGTTTCATCAGGGAAGATAGAAGATCTACACGCATTACAAATGGTAAACCTCGAATTAACCATTGTCGAGGAGCCTGGGGTCACTTGTTGGTAAACCTCAGATTGACCATGTCGATGAGCCTTCAAGGGGATTGAGCTTTGTTACTCTGCCCTTGTGCGTAGAATTAGATCGTAGATTGTTCCCCCAATTGTATTTTTTGTTGTTGGTAACCTTAGTGTCCATAAAATTAATATTATTTCCTAAGGTGACGGTGACAGAAAGATCTCATTGTACCTAGAGCAGAAGTCTACTATACTCACTTGGACTCTTTGTGGGGTTCTCTTCACTCGAGATGGTTTTGTGAAGAAACTTGTGGCAATCTATTTCATTAAGCAGGTTGTCTGGGTAACTGTTCCAACCGCCATTTCTGCATTAAAATTCTATAATGTTAGATTTCATCACCAACTAGTGTTTTTAGTGCGGGAATCTATTGTTTGTGTGTGGTTTGAATCTTAGATTTGATAGCGCGTGTTAATTTGTTTGTTTTTACTTTAGAGACCATAGGTGTGAATTGTGAATTTTAATTGTTAGGTGTGAATTGTGAATTGTTAATTTTAGTTTTTATTAATAAAATTCCCTAAAGTTGAATATAATGGAAACTGTTCCAGAATTTACCAACCAAGGAACCCCTCTTAACGAGAATCCTAGTACTTTTCCTTGCTTTGGAAATGTTGGTCCTCCTTATATGTCTACTTTGTTATTACCTGGATTTACAATAGGTTTACCGATATGGTTATTTTCAACTTCATTGGCCTCGAATACTCCAATTGTTCCACCTCAACCAGTTGCTTCACCTCAACAGAGTTCACCATCTCAATGTCACCAACCTTTTGTTGACTCTTTACCTTCTTTGCTTAATATTTCTTCCTCCATTTCTTCGTCTTCGCTTGTAAAATCCTTGACGCTAGTAACTAGGTGGCTAAGAATAAGAAGAAAGGGAAGAAGGAGAAGAAGAAGAAGAAGCAAGATAAGAAAGAAGTCAACCAACCAACCATGGCTGTAAATGTTAGTAGTGTTGAGGAAACCTCCAACATGCATCGTAAACCCAAATACCCTTGCAGGCTTTGTAAGGGTGACCACTTCCTTATCAATTGTCCTGGTATTCCAAAGGTCTTGGAAGTATGGTCAGAAAAATATCATCAACTTTTTGTTGATCCATCAACCAGTGATAGTCAGGTTCCTAGGAAAAAGGGTAAAGTTAGGTTTCCTTGTAAGTTATGCAAAGGGAGTCATAAAACTCACATTTGCCCTCACATGGATGAAGCCTCAAAATTGTTGGAAAACCTTACTGTTCCACAGCAAGAATTTCCAACTGGTTACCACAAACTTTCTCCCAACCTACCGTCAACTGACAGAGTGAATGATCTAATTTCAAGTACATTCAATCCCACTTTTCCATTGGAGATTGAAACTCATATCAATAAGGTTGATGATCCATTATTTGATCAAGTGTTCGATTTGATTTCACATTCGTTCGATCCCATTCTCCCTGTAGAGAGTGAACTTCATACCGCTCAGGTTCTTCTTGTTACATCATATTCTTCTACGCTATGGGGCATTTCACCTATTTCTACAGAACCCCCTCCAAGTACTGAGGTCCTTTCCTTTGATTGGAATAGACTGACAGAACCTCATCTTCCTTCCTACATCCCTTTCCAAATAATTGTGAAGTTTGGTGGTAGGGACATACATCGCACACAGGTAGATGAAGGTGCTTTTGTTAGTATTTTATCCTCCACTGCTTGGAAAGCTTTGGGTTCCCCTCATCTTGTGCCTATTACACAGAATATGAAAGATTTTAACAGAACCATTAGTGAACCTTTAGGGATACTTCCTAATTTTTCTATTACCTTGGAAGGATAAATTGTCTGTATTGATCTTATGGTAGTTCGAGGCCCCTTGGATTTCAATTTACTCCTTGGGCGAGACTATGTCTATGCAATGAAAGCTGTAGTATCGACACTCTTTCATGTGATTTCTTTCCCTCACAATGGAAATATTGTGACTATAGACCAGCTTTCGTTCCCTAGTCTTGATTCGACTACCAATAATCCGACATCCCTGAATGTTCCTCATACGAAAGTGGTATCTACCCCGCCATGGGTTAATTATGTGGCAACTAGTCCCATGTTTTAAATTACCGATGTAAGTGAGCCTCTCATTGTTTGCTCGTCTTCCTTTGACTTAGATCCGGTAATTGACATGGAAAACTCTATGGGATTATTTGAACACGATGTTCTTATCCCTTTTGAGTCCCTTGACATGTGTTCCTTCCAAATAACTATTCTTCCTTCTGATGAAGACCTCTTGAAAGCCATGATCAAGGTGTGTCCATTGACATGTGTTTCTTCCAGTTGGAAGCCATCATCAAGTTTCCGAGGATAGTTCCTTTTACTGTGTCAACCTCATTAAAAAATGAATCATTGAGTGTGAGGGAAGTTCCTTTTACTGTGTCAACCTCATTAAAAAATGAATCAGTTAGTTCAGAGGATAGTTCCTGTTACTGATTCAACCTTGTTAAAAAATGAATCAGGTATGAGGACAGTTCTTTTTTTGTGTCAACCTCATTAAAAAATGAATCAGTAGGTAGATTGTAGAGAGTAGATTAATAGATTAGAAATAAGTAGTTTCTGAGGATGGTTCCTGTTATTGAGTCAACATCGTAAAAAAATGAATCAGGTATGAGGAAAGTTCCTTTTACTGTGTCAACCTCGTTAAAAAATGAAACACATTGCCATGAGCATAGTTCTTTTCCTGTGTCAAGCTCGTTAAAAAATGAAACAAATCCTCCCCTAATTGAGTCGAGACTTTGAGTAGATCTCGTAAATGTTATGTCATATATTTAGGTTAGTTATTTCAGTTTTTTGCATATTTTTCTTACAGTTTTAGGTCGGATCTTTCATATGATCTTGTAAATGAGCCTTCATTCCATCCAAATATTAATTACCAGTAGTCTATTTAGTTGAATGAAATGAAGTTGGGGGGGTATGTGCTCTAATAGATTACGCTTAGGGGGCATTAAAACCTATCTAAAGCATAGTTTTTCTCTGTTTCAAGATTTTGTAAAAATGAAACATATCTTGAGTCGATTTTGGTTATTATTTTCAAGACTCATTAAACTCATGAAAATCCCAAGATTATTTTGCTATCTTTCATTCTCGTAAAACACATGAAAATGCCAAGTTCTTTTTTTCTTTTCCTGCTCGTTAATTAAATTGAAATTCGGCCACGGGAGTATATTTTTATCCCTTTTTCAAACTCGTTAAAACTTACGAAAAAGTGAAAACCATGAGTACATTTATATCCCTTTTTCGAACTCGTTAAAACCTATGAAAAAGAAAAACACTGGAGTTCTTCTTTAAGCCCTTTTCAGACTCCCTAAAAATGAAAAGATTGCCGAGCACTTGATTATTTGAACTCGTTAAAATAAATGAATGATCATCCCTTCAGTATAAGTTTACCCCTTTTACAGACTGAATTGGACTATTTACAAAAAAGGCATATGTTGACTAATTACGGTCAATAGAGTTCTCTCCCACATTATTTTATCCTTTTTCGGGCTCGAGAGACTAAATTTATGAAAAAGTACCCCCATGGAGTCTTCTTAATTTTTTTCTTCTGGCTCCTTAAAATTGAAAAAACACCGAGTTTCTCCTATACTGGACTCGTTAAAATTTAACAGTAAAGGACCTGTTCAATTTTAAACAAGAACGAACCACTCCTTCTTAGGGTTCGAATCTCAAACTAATTTGGCCTCTTCCAAAGGATGAGCTTATAAACAAGCAAATGTTATCATCCTCAAGCTTGTCAAAAATAAAGAGGTACTTGCCAGAAATGGTGGGGGAAAAGAGAGAAAAATGAACCTATTTGTTGTATTTTGATTATTCGAAAATCCGTTAGCCACTATTGAACACGACACTTTTGTTCACCTGGGTTGGGAAATCCTTTGCCTAACAGTTAATCAAACCATTTTGAAAGTCTTCAACCAGTTTCTGGGTATTAGCTTTGGGTCAATTATCACTAAGCCATCTATAGTGTCGTTATGTGTTCAAGAGGATAGTTCAAACAAACCATTCATCTGCAAAATATCTATCATCCATTTTGACCATCCCTGAGTCAGTCCTTGCCGATATATTTCTTCAAAACTTGATCTATGATTTCGTGTTGTGGGCTTGCCTACGACGGATCACTTCCTATTGACGACATCTCATTATCTAGGAAGTTGATCTAGAAATAATCAATACCTTGAAATCTACATGCCTCAATGGTAGGTTTCTCACCTTCGACGACATGTTGCATCATTGACCTTCGATCGAATGATTCTGTGACATGTTCGACTTCAGCTCATTCATTCACATTTCATGGATTGTACTGAGTACTTTGAGGGCCATTAAATTTACTGGTGGTTACTATCACACTTGTTAACAGTCTACATCATTGAATGGTAATCAAGTGGTTTCTACCATGTTCGACTTCGATACACTTATTCATATGGATAGGATCATACTAGTTCGAGAAGCGGAAATCAAGACCTTGGATCTAGTTTCTACCATCCAGGCTGCAAGGAATTTTGTTATCATTTATACAATATACTATTCATAAATAGATGGCTACATCCATACTGTGTCTACACATTTTTATACTGTTGATGTATTCAAAATCATTCCTGTATCAAAATAGTTTAAATCAGTTTTCTAGTTAGTTTTGATCTAAGTATGGGAATGCCTACCTCAGTGATGATATGTTCACATATATATATTTTTCATTGAATTTTTTTACAGTTTCTGACTGGGGTGTCCACAGGATGATCCTTGAAATTATAAAGTACTGCACTCTTCATATATGACAGACTTCATCTTCATTTATTCTAGACTTTTCACTTTAGGAGGCAATCTATTGCACTGAAAATTGTCATCTTGACATTCTGCTATTTATATGAGATCATTATCACTCATAATTCCTCCTTTGCAAGTCTGACACATCAGTTCCTCATGTCAAGCCTGAAAAATAAGAGAAAAGTTCTCAAAAATTTCTTTAACTTTGGTATCACACTTTCTCTTTGTCTTGCCTGCAGTCCCGCACCTAATGTTCATGACTCCTGCGTACCTGAACACACTTTCTCTGTGTTATGGGTGCAGAACCCTGTAAAATATTAAAAAGGCGCAAGTAAACTCAAAAATCTTACTTTCAGTAATTTCTAGAAGCCTCTGGAAGGAATTTTGTGGTGGAGGAACCACTCTTTTGAGGTTCATGTATCCCTTACCTTAAGGATCTAACCCCTTGATGTGAGGAGCTTATCCCTTTGAAGGAGGATTCTATCCCTTCATAGTTGGAACTGAAACCTCCTTTTTTTCACTATAAAAAGAGGCATTGGGTAGCCTCAAGGGGAGTTCAAGCTTTAGAATTATTTGAGGTTAAGTGTTGTTGGGATTTAGACTCATTTAACTGAGATTTTGGAGGAAAGATCACATACCTCTATTTGTCTTGGTTGGAAGAGTGCAAGGCTTGTCAGAGTAGAGGAGATTCCTGCTTTGGACCCCGAGAAGGCCTGTTCAACATCAAGGCTAAGGTTGTAAGTTTTTCCTTCTTTCAAAGTTAATACAAATGAATTCATTTTTCTCAATAAGATGTTAATTAACTGTTTGTTTCATGGATTCCTTGATCACCATGATAGGCATGATTTATAATATTTACTATACAGGTGCTATTTAATGTTTCCTTGTTGGTGACTGTAGGTCTATAAAGATAACTCCTTCAAGTGACCGAGGGACAACTACTTTGAACAAGAATTGGATCTACGGTAAGACCTTAACACCTTTATAGTATTATTTTATAAATCGTATATGTCTAGAGAAAGATAGGTTTATTTGGTTGTTTTTTGCTAGATTACCTTTTGGTACTAGGGAGGTCGATCTTATCTGCAAGATTGATTTATCCGATCAACACGTGTCCAGGGAAAAACTGCCCATTTCGCATGGAAATGGGGCATTAAACCTCGACAGCAAAATGTGCGCAATATGGGTTAGTGGCCGTTGGATCTGAGTGAGTCAGATCAGTGGTGCGGGTTAAGCTCGACAGGAGGAGTAGATTGGTAAAGGGCAGTAGTGGGATATAGCTAGCGAATTGAGATTGGTTGGCGGGGGAAGTAGTGGAAGGTGGGGCGGATGGGGTGACATAAGAGCTTTTTTCGGGTAGCAGGGGTGTGTTATATGCGGGGTTGAAAGGTGGGGAGGTATAATGATCGTCAGATCGGGCATGATCAATGGTTGAGGTGACTTGAAGAATAAGTGGAGTGGGGTGTTGGAAAAAAGGAAGAAGGAGCTTAAGAAAAGGGCAAAGGCATAGTCTTGTGGGGGAAAAAATAGGACCAGGGGTTGGGATGAGAGAGGATTTGGGGATAGCAGATGGTCAGACCCCGGGTCATATGAGCAGAAGGGGTTGAGGATTAAGCTGGAGAAAAGGGGCTTAAAGCCTAATTTTGTAAAAGGGGCAGACTGAGCCAAAAAACAAGGTTTTTTAGTGTTTTTAGGTGATCCGATAGGGTAAAAAAGTTTAATTAAAACCAAGTAAAAATATTTTACATGGTTTTTAAAGCCCTTTTTAGGGAGAATGATAAAGTTTTTTTATGGAGGAAAAGGGGAAATGGATGAGAGTATAATTGAGGGGGTGAAATGAGGGAAGCAACCTGAAATGAGCCTTTTTGAGACAGCAGGGTGATGTTTTAATGAGGCATGAAGATAGGAAGGCTTTAGTGAAAAATAGTCATTTTTAGGAAGATGAAGGCAATGAGGCCTCTAAAGATAGCTGATGAGAAAATAATGCTATCTTTAGGTGCTTGTAAAACATCCATAGTCATCTAGTGAAATCTGCAGAATACAAGAGGATAACACACCTAAAAGATGAAGTGATGCAATTTGAACAACCTCTCCTTCAGCTACAGGATGTAGCCTGAAAAATGCATCTAACTCTCTCCTCCAAGCCTTGACAGTGCTTGAGGAAGATCCATCAAATGTAGGCAAATATAATTTATTATGCCTCTTTCTTCTATTGATGTTATAGGATCCTCTTTCTTCTTTGATTTTGAAGAATTGTTGTAGAGTTATCTTCTCCTTTAATGCTCTACATTGTGCTTTGTACTCTTCAATATATAGAATGAAAGTCTCATGAGTCTTAGGTTCATTCCTTTCTTCATTTCTACACCTTTCACCTTCTCCAAAGAAAGTGGGCATAGTGGATCTATGAGGAGATCTAGGTCTCTCCGGTTTTCTTCTTTGCTGATAGGAGGTGCTTGGACCTTCCTCATCAATTCTTCTTCTTGGATATTCTTTCTGTCTTTCCTTATTCATTTGATTGACCTCCTTGGAGAGATCTTGCATATATCTAAAGAAAGGTGGGGCAGATGTATCATCCTCCATAATAGGTCTCATATATCTACTTCTTTTTTTGATGTAAATGATGAAGTGTCCACAAGCTGAGCCAAATATCATGCTCTGATACCACTATAATATCCCAAAAGGAAGAATGAAGTAATACTGAAACACAATATAAGAACTATAGCAATGTAAACAATAAATCTATATACACAACAAAATGCACAGAAATAGCTAAGCCATTTTATTAATTTGAAGGTGCAAAAAGCAAGTATAACAGTGCTCAAAATATGAGATACTCAAGCCACAAGGGTCACCCAGAATGACCCTGCAATAATATCCCAAGAGGGAATGTGTAACTACTGCTTTGCTAGAAGGTAAAATGCACTATCCCTGCTCCAACTGTAGGGACTGCAACTGCCTGAAATATAAAACGTCGGATCTAGGCAGAATGGGAATTCCGATGATGCTAAAATTGTAGATTTAGGCACAATGATGGATTCCCAAGATAACCCAAGAGGGGTTTCTCAGATCTGTAAGTGTAAGAAAAACTTCCTCTTAGGTCTTCACATATATGCTACTGAGAATGTAGATCTGAAGCTAGATCTGATAATATGATGGCTATAATGATGCAAAACCAGATTTATGTAAGAAGGGCTGATACCTTCACTAGATCCTTGGGCTAAAAGCTCAAGATCTAGCTCCTCCAATCTCCTCCACTGAAAATAGCTGCTGGATGAACAACAACTTCAGAAAACTATGATGTCAGAGAGGGAGGCTCCTTAGAATACTACTATATGTGTCAAATAAGCTCCTGAGTGATGGAAAAAATAGATCCAATGTCAGGAGGTTATCCCTCAAAGGATTTCCAACTAAAATACTGGGAACTTCCTTCCTCCAATAGATCTACAGAATTGAACTGTGCAATCCTTGAAGGGACTGCTGTTGTATGGAGGTAAAACCCAATGTCTTGAATGCCTGATGTAGATCTATTACTCCTGAAAGGCTAGAAATGAAGAACAAAGAGGTAGGATGAATCCTCCACTAGTTTCCTAGCTAAATGCTAGAAACAACCTCTTGAAGATGGCACCAATGCCTGATAAGGAATGAAGAACAATCCTCCTTCTAGAGCTACTCAAAGAAAGAGGTGGGATTCCTGCTCAGGAACACCTTGTGTTAAACAACACTGTAAAATATGCTAAACAACCCAAGCTTACGTAGAAATGTCCTAAGCCAAATCTAGATCTAAACAGATCAAGAAATGAATAATCGAAATAATGCCTTCCATTGTGCCTTCACCTTCATTATACGCATGAGCCTTCCATAGCCTAGGCCCACTTCAAATATACGCTGTACATGTGGACAAATTCTCCATGTTTGACTGCGTTGTTGATCCATGTCCTCCATCATGTTCATATGGGGCGATCACCCTCTCCCTCATGCATGCATTGAATGCATCACTTCCTCCAATATCTTATCATAAGTGCTTTATGATCTTATTTGAATGCATTGTGATCTTAGTTTACCTTATCAAATATCCTTATGATTTTATATTTAATATCCATGATCTTATTTGACTGTTTCATTCTCCATAATATATCTCATAAATGAGACATGATCTCCATTAATGGAGCTGCTCCACTACTCCATGATTTTAGATCTAGATCTAGAATATCCACATTCACACATAAAAAGTGGATTTTATTCATCATTGAGGTTTTTGGGCCCCTCCACCCTTCTATTTACTTAATTTATTAAGAAAATCAAGGACTCTAATATTCCAAATATGATGTGAAAATTTGGGAATATTACACTTTTCTCATGCAATAGAGCAGAAAATTTAGTTAAGATATGTTGTTAGAGGCACCTTAAGCCTGTTTGTCTTCTATTGCTTAAATATTTTCCTCTGCTGAGTTTGATTAGAGAATTCTTAATTTCTCTCTAGTTCCACTCAGCTTGTTTGCCTTGAATATGATTTAATGGACTCAAGCTAAAGAAGTTTATGGTATGCCCTATCCTTTGGTGTAGCTTAAAACATTGTTTTTGAGGTCTTTCTTTGAAGTATTTCTTATTAGGGTTTAGGCTAAAGAGTTTTATTGTTTGCCCTATCCTTTGCTCTATCTTGAAAATTCATTTCAAAGGTATTTGAAGTCTTATTAAAGAAATTAGGAGTTCTCTGCTCTTTGATCATCACTTTTATTTTATCTTAAATATTTTCTTTCTCTGAAGTTGAATAACTAGAGAATTTAGGAGTTCCCTGCTCTCTAGGGTTTTCTGGATTGTTGTTTTAAGGTTTACTTAGTGAAGTTTGACCAGAGAAGTTTATGGTGTGCCCTGTCCTTTGGTTATTTCTTAATCATGGTGATCTTGAAGGCCCTTCTTATTATAGTATTTGTTAAAGGATTCTTCATTGCCCTTTAAACCTACTATTTTCACAAATTTAATGTTCATTTCACTCACATAAGCTATTAAGATCCATTTGGCTTTGTTAACTTGCCCTATGAAACACCCTTGATTTATTAGAGTACTTTGCAAGCCTTTCACCGAACCCATAGCCTAATGGTTTGAATCTCTCTTACTCTATCTATTCTACATGAAAACAAACCCAACCAAGAAAAACAAAACAAAAAAACCCTATAAATTTAACTAGCTTAAACTGAGCATCCTAAATCAAACAAGTCACATCTTTTATAAAAATTTAGAGAGTGCCCTCTCTAAGTCCAAGAAGGCTAGGTCCTAGGATTCCAAAGTTTGTTTGATGTTACCCTTGTCTATTTGGTCTTGCCAATCTGAAAAATTATAGGGACCTAACATAATGGTGATCACGGTGGGACCTGAGTAAGTAAGAACTTAAATATCCCTTAGAAACTCAAAATCCCCTGTGAAACTTAGGTAAAACAAGTGTTAGCCAAGAATGATATCTGGTTGATTTTCCATACTAACACAATGGCAAACATACTGGGAAACACTCGTTAAAAATATTAGTGTTACATAAAGAACTTAGAAAACCCAAAAATATCTCTAGAGTGGTATCCAAATGTTGATGGTGGACAACAAACAAATCCTCGAACAGTTAGCATCATCCACCTAGTGACTCCACTAGTTTCCAGTAGACCTGGTGACTACACTGTTTCTCACAGACTCATCTGGGAATGCATTAATCAAGCCAAAAAGAAGGAAATCTAGTCACATACTATGTGAATTCAGTCATCTTTCAGATAGGTCTATTGTCAATATTATTACAAAATTTCAACCTCTCCATGTTGTGGGTCTTAAATCGGGCTTCACAAAGAATCATCACCAGATCTCACCCTAACCCAAATCCTCCTGATATAGTTGATGACCCGGAAATAATCCTAAGAAAAATTCTAGGACTGAAGACTCAACTATTGTTAGGCCAATTCACAAAGAAAGTTATGTTCCTAAAAACCTTACATCCTTGCAAGATACCCAATTTGAATTACACCATAGAAGAAACCTATCCAGAACTAAGTCTCAAAATTGGATAGACCAGAAAAACATCCAATTAGAAGACATGCAAAGGGGAGCAATAAGTGTATAAGCCAACCTAATTGCTAAAAGCGCTAGATTGAGAGCAGAGAAGAAGGTTACATAAAAAGAGGAAAGTATGGCCTCCACATCTAATTCTAAAATTGACAGCCTAGTTAGGACAATGGAAAGGATGATGGAGAGAATCAACTTGAATGAAAGAGCACCTCCTAAGGAAAACCAAACAAACCCTCAAAATAGAAACATAAACCAAAACTTCAGAAGAGACCCTCCTCAAATAATACAAAGAGAAAATGACTAGCAAATCAGACCTCCTTTCCAAGAAAACTATGTAGATGAAGACGAAAGAGAGACTAAAGAGTCAGAAGAAAACCATGTGAATCTAATAGACTCCAATAATGACGATGATTTTTTTCTCACAGAAGAAGAACAAGGTATGTTTTCCTCAAACCAAACTGAAAGAACATATGAGGATTCTGAAGAGTACAAACTAGGGTTTGAAAATACTATCATGGAGGTTCATAGGCAGTATGACCTCAGAAGTAGGAAAACACAATACATCCCTAAGAGGAATAAACTATAAATTTCTGCTAGGAAAACCCTTGAAAACACTCTTAAAAATACAACAGAAAATACCAACATAATGGCTAGGAATCCCGATCAAAGCAAAAAAAAAATCAACCAACATGATGGTGACCAAAGCTGCCCTAGTACATCAACTAGTGGCCCTGAAAAAATTGCTTTAACTGACATTCCAAATAAAACTCAACAAGCTAGAGTTGTTGAAAAGGCCATGCATGATAAAATTGATGTAAATATACCAAGAACACAGAAACCATTCAGTATTGAGGGTGAAATTTCCAAGATCAAAATAGCCATACCCCTTACTGAACTAGTGACTCAGGATATATATAGCTCCCATGTTTTGAAGGCTTTAAACATAGGAAATGACATCGATACTCTGAATCTAACTGATGACAAGTCAGAATTGTTGTTTGGACTAGAGGTAGAGGGAAAGTTTCAAGAGCGAGTTGAGCGAGTTGTGCCTCCATTCTATGTCAGTTTGAAAATTCATGACAAAATCCTACATAATTCTATGCTAGACTCTAGTGCTTCACACAACCTCATGCCAAAGGTAGTGATGGAAATATTAGGCCTCGAAATAACCAAAACATACAAATAATTATACTCTTTTCATTCAATTAGAGTTAAATGTCTGGGCTTGATCAAAGATATGTGTGTCAATCGAGCACAAATACCAGCTAAGAGCCTAGTCATGGATATTGTAGTGGATGACATTCCCCCGAAGTATGGAATGCTTTTATCTAAATCATGGGGATCCAAACTCCAAGAAAACCTCCAAATGGACTTGACCTATGCTACCATTCTAGTATTTAACCAAACAAGAAGACTGTATAGAGAATCTCGCATGAAATACATGGTAAGCAGCAAAGATAGGCCAAACAACACCCCTATATATTATATCCATTCAGACCTTGACTCATTTATATTGTATAATTAAGATGACATTAGTGAACAAGTAAATGAAAAAGAAGAAGAGCAATACCTATCAGAACAGTCAAACCAAACACAAAATGAAGTACATGACAGCCAAAACCCTAGCAGCCATGAAGAACGACATAATGGCGAATCTAAACTTGAAACACTTTGGAACATGAGCTTTGATGGATCTTGTGGAAAAGCTGGTTCAGGAGCAGGTGTTTAGATACACAACACCAATGAAGGTCACTCTTACAAACAAGATTTTCCATGTACAAACAATATTGCAGAGTATGAAGCTCTTCTCTTAGGGTTACAAATGTTGAAAACAATAGGAACTAAGAGAATTTATGTTCAAGGATATTCTGAGTTAATCATTAAGCGAATACAAGGAGAATATTCAACCAATAATCCTAGTCTAAGAGAATATAGAAATTTTTCCTTAGACCTCTTGAAAACATTTGAAAAATATGAACTTACCTTTGTCCCAATAACTCAAAACATCCTGGCCAATGAACTAGCCTTTGTTTCCAGCATTTGCCAACTACCTCATGCCAATCAACAATACATGGTGAAGGTTAAAAATAGACCTAAAGTCCTTTATTACATAGATTACTGGCAAGTGTTTGAAGGTTAAAAACACATTGAAGGCTTCTTGCAATCCAAAAATGAATTTGAGATGCCAAAATTAGACTTAGTCCATCAAGAGGACTGCTCTGCAGAGGAACAAGCACACAAAACAAAGCTTCGTTATACTGCTGATATAAATATGCTAGAACAACCTCTTGAGGTAGAATTATTTGAAGACTCAGACAAAAGAGACATTGAGGTATTTAAATGCAAGATAACTTATTTCCAAGAGGACTTTCCCCCTTAGAAGAGCTGTTTGATTTCAATGATGTTTCTACGAAGCCTAAAATGGAATCCACTGAAAAAAATGTAGAAGAATGCAACATAGGGAGTGATGAGGAACCTAAAATGATAAAGCTGTCCAAAACACTGCCACTCCTTATAAAACAGAAATACATTGAGCTATTCAAATAGTTTAAGGATGTCTTTGCATGGAGCTATGAGGACTTGAAGTCCTATGACACAAACATCATTTATCATAAGATCCCTCTCAAGGAAAACTAGAAACCATTCAAGTAGAAGTTATGTAGGATAAACCCTGCCCTAATGCCTCTAGTTGAGAAAGAAATCAAGAAGATGTATGATGCTGGAATAATAGTCCCACTCAAGTACTCATAACGGGTCTCAAAACTTCTGTCAATAAGGAAGAAGACATGGGAAATTAAGCTATGCATAGACTTCATAAATTTAAGCAAGACCTCCCTCAAAGACAAATACCCTTTACCTCAGATGGATCATATGCTAAAAAGGGTGGTGGGTTCCAAAACAATATCTTTTCTTGATGGCTTTTCAGGGTATAATCAGGTGCTAGTACTTCCAAGTGATCAACACAAGACAACATTCACAACACCCTGGGGCACCTTCATGTATGTCAAATTCCTTTTGGTTTAATGAATGCAGGGGCGACTTTTCAAAGAGCCATGAACATTTCTTTCTCATAAGAGATAGGTTAATTCACTGTGATATACCTTGATGACATCACTGTTTATTCAAAAACCAATGAATAGCACCTAGCTCACTTAAGAAAAGTCTTTGAGAAGTGTAAAAAGTATGGTTTATCTTTGAATCCCAAGAAAACTCTATTTGGCCTTCAAGGAGGGAAAATTTTAGGCCACATCATATATGAAGAGGGAATCAAGATAGACCCAAAGAGGATTGAGGGAATATTACAAACTATCCACCCTAGAAACATCAAAGAGTTACAATCTTTCATTGGAAATATCAACTTCTTAAGAAGGTTCATACCAAACCTTGCAGAACTCCTAAGAAACATTAAAAACATGCTGAAAAGAGAAATATGAGTCAAATGGACCACAAAAGCAAATAAATCCTTTGAACTAGTAAAACAAGCACTTAGCCAAACACAAGTTCTAATAAACCCTGACTTTAGCAAGGATTTATTCATCTTCTCATTTGCATCCGAACAAACAATTGCTACAGTATTGCTACAAAAGAACATAATGAGAGAAGAACAGCCCATGGATTTCTTCAGCAAAGCACTCAAAGATGCACCTATGAAATATAACATCATGGAGAAAAATCTTTTGCATTGATCAAAGCCTTAAAAGATTTCAAAGTTTACACCTTGCATTCACATGTCATTGCTTTTGTTCCTCATGAAGTTGTTAAGGAAATACTGACTCAAGATCCTGATAGTAAAAGAGATAAGTGGGTTGCTGTCATCTTAGAGTATGATTTGGAAATCAGGCCCACGAAGCTAATAAGAGGGAAATGACTGGCCAAACTAATGGCTGAAGTAAACTTTCAAGAATTGGACATAAACATGATACATTCCTTAGATGAATAAGAGGATATGGCAACTCCACCTATTGAAGAATCATTTATGAACTCACTCTGGTATGTTGATATATTATATGTGCTTTTTAATCTAAATTCTCCTCTTGGTTTGTCCAAAACAAAGGCCAGATTCTTGAAACAAAAGGCTGTAAAATTTTTCATTCTAGACAAAGTTTTATATTGGAAAACTTTTGTTGGTATCTTGCTTAAATGTTTACTTCAAGATGATGCATATAGAATCATGCATGAGTTTCATGAAGGAGAATGTGGAGGTCATCTCTATTGGAAAACCACTGCCAAGAAAATCCTTAGATTTGGATTCTATTGGCCCATTCTTTTCCCTAATATCCATAATCTAGTAGTGACTTGCCATAAATTCCAAATCTTTGAGGGAAAGATAAAACTTCTGCCTTTGCCTTTACACCCTATCAGTGTTGAAACTCCTTTTCAATAATGGGGTTTGGATTTCATTGGAGAAATCCACCCCGCCTCTTCTACCCAACACAAATGGATCCTCACTGCAACTAACTATTTCACCAAATGGATAGAAGCCATCCCTTCAAGGACTACCACTGACTTGGTAATCATCAAATTCCTTGAAAATCACATTTTGTCCAGATTTGGTTGTCCAAGAAAAATCATCACTGATAATGATGTTGCATTTAAAACCAAGAGAATGGTAGAATTTTATCACAAGTATCACATTATACTGGGGCATTCTATAGCTTATTACCCTCGAGGTAATGGGTTGGTTGAGACCTCTAACAAAATTTTTGTAAATATCACCAAGAAGTTTTTGGAAGAGAACAAGAAGTCATGGCACAAAAAATTGGTGCATGCACTATGGGCAGACAGATTAACAAGCAAGAAATCAATTAACATGTCTCCCTATCATCTAGTGTATGGCGTGGATGAATTTTTTCCAACATCCTTGGGAATCCCAGTGATGATGCTCCTCAAAGAGGTATAGGAAGAGGAGAATGATATGCAAAGGAGGCTGAACCAAACCATTCAATTGTATTAATCAAGCAAAGAAGTATACAACAAAACACAAGCAGAGAAAGAGAGCATCAAAAATATTTTTGATAAGAGAACCAAAGAAAATGATTTCCAGATTGGAGAAAAAGTGTTGAAGTGGGATTCAAAAAGAGAGGACAAAGGTAAGCATGGAAAATTTGAAAATATGTGGAAAGGCCCATACATCATCCATTCAGTCAGAGGTAACAATGCATTTTTCCTACAAGAAATCGATGGAACAGAGTTATTTGGAGGTCTTGTCAATGGCAGGATGCTCAAGCACGATTTTTGTTCAAATTCTTAGTTTAAGGATTTTTTCATTGTACATAACATTGCTTGAATGAAAGATCAGAAAAATGAAAAACAAAAATAGAGAAAATAAGAAAAAGAGGGCAGATAAAAAGAATAGGTAAAGCTCCATACCAAAAAAGAATATTTTTGAAAGTGTACAAGTCCAAATGCCACTACTTTTGAGGAAGGAAAGTCTTGTTTAGTCATACAACCTAACCATGATTGAACATGTTTTAAATTTCTGCTGATAAGTTAGAAAATGAAGATTTTCCAAACCATCTAAACTTGGCTCATCAGTATACCAGGTTAGGAAAAGATGCTAGTTCCCAAAGCTCAAATCTGAACCAAAGAGAAAAGAGAGGGATGAGTGACAAGTTTTCAAATTACAACCCTCAGTTTTCTAGTTTTACTTGTACAAAAATAAAATCTGTGTGCCACTTGTCCAAGATGCCATAGCTCATGGCAAATAAAACTGCTCAACCTTGATTTGGTCATGTTTTAAATTTTATGTGGATAGGTTAGAGAATGAACATATGTAAAACTGTTTAACCTTGACAGATAAGTAGATTAGGTAGAGAATAATAATTTCTCATCTGTCTAATCTGAGATTTTCAATGATATAAGGGTAGAAGTAGATATTTTTTATGCTTTCAGAAGAAAATATGATGTTTAGGGTTTTCCAATCCAAATGCACCCAAACGAAGATAAAATGTTAGGAAAAGTATGATGGGTAGGTAGTGTTGATATTGAAGCAATCATGTTTTTTAGATTGTAAGGTTACAACCTCAAAGAATAGGAGTAAATCAGCAAGCATGTAAGGATTCTCATCTGCAAAATCAAAGATCTGAGGTTGTTGACACCTCCTGAAAGGAGCTTCCCTCCCCAAGTGGAGCCACTGTTAGTCATCATTATTTTTCACTATGTTTAGATGACTATAGGATGTTTATAGATTTCTGAAAACAATATTCCTTGAATATCTTGAGTTTTAGAAATCTCACTGCCTTCATTATCCTTGTAAATTTTTTTTCACTTTTTTTCAGATGGTCTTCCCAAAGCCACCCTATTGCTCCTAAAAGACTCATCTTGAGCTTATAACTCTCATTTTCTTACTCCTTCCCTGCCTATGACGTTGTAAGCTCCCTATAATTTGGTAGATTGATTGAGATAAAAATGGACAGGGGTAATATCAAACCAAGATTTGGAATCCAAGGACCTAGCCTTCCTTGATTCGGAGAGGGATCTCTCTAGTAGGTGCAAAGATGTGAACTTGTTTGCTGATTTGGGTTGATTTTAGGCTAGATGTTAAGTGTGGAGTATTTTGATTGCTTTTGGTTGGGTATGATGCTCATATAGATTTAGAGAGAAAACAAGGAATATTGTGAGGTTATTGGGAAATGGAGTCTAACAAGGTCATGATAAGTTCATCAATGGATTCAAGAGCATTTGTAGGGAAATTTTAACTTGGTTGGTGGATCTTTTAAGGTTGTGAAGGATCATGAGGTGAACATTAAGCTTGAGAATAATAAGCTAATAAAGGACAAAAAATGAATCCTTTATGTACATATAAACTAAGAGAGTTAGAATATTTATGAGCATACAAAGAGAATCAAAGGCATAAGAAAAACCTAATCCATTTGATTTTAGATTGAATGCAGATAATCAACCAAGACAAAAATTTAGATGAAACATAGAAAGACAAGAAACTTATTTAACTTTCATAGATTTCATCATTAAGAGAAGAAAACATTTAAGATGCACAAATAACTATAACAATAGAAGGAGAGCAAACCCTGAACATCTAAAGTTACAGTTATTAAGGTTCCTTGAAACAAATTTAGCTATGTAAAGGTAAAGAGCATGATTGAAACATACTTCTTTGACAAACCTAGTCAAATATGCTTTTAAAGAGGTGATTCCAAAACAGAGTATTTTAGTGGAAACAATATGTAGGGCTAGCCATAAATCATACTTGACACTAACTGATCTAAACTATTCAAGAAATGGACAAGCCAAGAACTTCTTAGGGAGCAACAGATGGATTCCCTAATATATCTCAACAAAAGAAAACATTGAGGCAGTGAAGGACAAACAGAAGTAAGGTGCTATCAAAAAGCATTTCTTAATCTAAATTTCTTTTCCTACTACAAAATAGCAAGATGGAAAACATAATGGAAAACTAGAAAACATGAAAATAAGAAACACTTCACCATCAACCTAGCTTATGGATCCTATAAACAATCTCTCTCCATCAACAAGTAAACCAGGGCATGCATGAGCTCCAAGACATCAAATTGTTATCAAAAACTCCAAGAGAATATGTATTGCTTCATCATAAGTAATCAAAATCCAACCAAATACTTAAGAGCCTCATGCTCTATTTATGGAGAAAATGAGGAGGCGGAAACCATAATAGGCTTCCAGAAACCCTAATTCTGTCATAAATGTCATAAATGTGCTTAATGACCATGCAAGGCCCAAGACACATAATAGATAAGATAATAAATGAAAAACATCAAAACATAACTCCTCAATCAAATCTGGAGTTATTTTCCCAAGAAAATATTAAAAAACTATTTTTCCATTAATCAGTGTCTTTTGTTGACTTTTTGGCCTAGGTCAGTCTATTTGCGTAGCGCCACTTTTGCCGAAAATATGTTGTTTTGCAACTAGCTTTTGAACCACTTCCCGATGTCGGATTTGGCTCTATGATAACTTAATGGAAAGCTTGAAGAGCCTACTTTCCAAAAATTCTTGTGGTTTCCTGATCCAGTCCTTGTAACCCTATCAAAAATTCCAAAATCTCTAGTCTTTGATTTGCGCAGCGCCAGGCCTAAAATAGGGGTAGAAAGGTATTTTTTGACCTTTTGAGGGGTCAAAACAGTGCCAAATCCTCTTAAATTTTTTTTGGATGATGTAAAGGTCATGAAAATTATAAAAATTTGAATCATTCCTGAAGAGGATGCCCCAAATATTTTTGCAGCGCCAGTGGCACTGCACAAAGTAGACCAAAAATTCACAAAAAACAAAATCTTCTCCAAATTCCTTCAAAATTGGTGGAGACCCTCCTTAGATGTTTTTATATAATTTCTGAGAAGCCTCGGCCAAAATTCTAAGTATTTTATTCTCATTTTTTCTTTTTAGGTTTTTTATTTCAAGGAGGGCTTCTTTGAGTTTGGCACATGCAAGCTTGTTCTTCTTTGCGTAGTGCTTGGTCATTTTATTTTGGAGAGCAAGGCCTATCTTGATCTTCTTGAAAAAAATATGCTCACTTTTGTAATTCTGAATGATGTATTGTGCCATGCCAATCACCATTATTGTTCTCACTTTCCTCTTCTTCACCATCATTTCCTCCTTTATATTTGGTCTCAAAGGCTTTTGACCTTTATCACCACCACTGTTGTTGTTAGCTCTTGAAATGTTGATAGGAGATGTTGGTTTTCAAATTACGGCTTGATGAAACAATTTCAAGAGGGTTATGGAGTCAACCTTGGATAATGAGAGGTGTGAAGGCTAGGGCTTTTAGGGTTTAAGTGGCTTTATAGCTTGAGGAGGTTTTATCATGAGAGTATGGTAACAGCATAAAATCCCTTACTCACCCCTGCTATCAAATTTTGTACAAGAATTATTTTTAGGACAACAAGGTTCCTTTGTGAATTTTACCTAGGGTTTCATCCTCCTATGGTTTCTACCTTAAATAACCAAAGAACCAAGATGATTTTTGCAAATTTGCTTGAGGGATCAAGAAGAAAAACCACTTACCACTTCCTTCAATGCTCTTAAATCTTGGAAGCACATCAAAGGATGAATTTAGGAATGAGGGAGTATTTTTTGCAATTTGAAACCTTCTTGAACTTTGCACAGTGCCGGGCAGTCTTGCCTAGGCATTTGCGTAGCGCCGGGCAGTCCTACCCATGGATTTTGCGCAGCGCCAAAAAAAGGGTCAAACTGAAGGCAGGTTTTGATGACCTTCCTGAAGTCGGATTTGGGCTCGTGATAGCTCGTTGGAAATACTGACTTGTCTACCTTCCAAATATAAAAATTTTGTTCTATTTGTAGTTGATTTTCCTAGTGAAAATTTGATTTTCCCAAGACTGGTCAAAAAACGTATTGAATGATGGTGCAGAAATGCAGAGTGCTGGTGTAGACCACTTTTGGATGCCTTCCTCAACTACAAATTGAGCTCATGATAGATCATTAGAAAAATATTCAAGTATAATTGTCTTTTTACTCATCAATAAAGTCATTTGGACACTCCAGCTGTTAGAAAACTTGATTTTCCCAAGGTCACTCCAGCAGTGCAGAAATTCTCCCGTGACACTTGTATTTTGACATTGCTCCCAAACCATGATACCTATGTAAAACCTGAAGGAGGATTTTATTCTTGGCCCTATGGTGGACAAAAAATTCTCTCACTTTTTCCAAATTCATCTCTGTTTGATCAGAAACATATTTTTAAACAAAACTGGCCCTAAGTGTGGCAAATGACTTGGCCCTTGGAATGAATTTTTGGAAAATGAGGGAGGCATGATGTTTATGAGCTGGTATGGACTTATAATTTCTGATATGATCTATAAAATGGATCCTTTTCTCCTATTCCTATTTTCCATGGCAAACCCTAGCTTATTTGGAAGAGGAAATTAGGGTTTGGTGTAGGGGATTTAGGACTTCCTTGCAGACGGAGGGGAATGAAGGGGGTATGGGTTGTCTAAATTCTTGGGGAAATTTTTGGGGATATGGATAGATGTTAGGGAGTAGAGGAAAGTGGAATTTCAAGAATTGAGTGAGGGGAAGGGGTCCAAAAGGTCAAAACACAGGCCTAGTCTCAAAAAGTGTCAAATTGTGGCAATAGACTAGGTTTTGTAGAAAAATGATGATTTTGAGGGATAAGAGTGATGGGAAGTGTTTATAAAGGTATATTAAGGATATGAGGAGGTGTAAGAGCATTAGGATATAAGCCTTGTTGATTATTTAACCATGGAGGTAATGAAACCAAGAAAATTTCCCTTGAAAACACTAGTTTTCTCTGAAAATAGGCATGCTGCCTCTCCATTGTTGTAGGTGTCTTCAATGATGAGTTGGCCTCTTAAATTACCTATTTCTCTGCTGATAGCCACCTTGACACCCCTTGAATAAATGTCAAAATGGGTATTTTTCCTTTCCAGACTTTGTGCTTGGCCAAAGAGGCCTTCCTTGGAAGATTTTCTGATCTTCTTTGGACAGTGACTTGTTGATCTTCCTCCTATTTGATTTTACTTTCTTGGCACATAAAAAATAGTGACTTAGATCATTCAAACAACCCTACAACCTATGAAACCCTAAATGACCTAGTGGGAGGCTTTTTGGACTTGGCCTTTGTTTGAAAACTTGAGTTGGGATCCCTATTTGAAAAATGGTGACCTTAGGTAGCAATAAAGGGGTTGGGCAACACAAGAACAGTGGGCTTGAGGCCAAAGGTGACCAGACATGGTGAATATGAATATCATGAGCCCATGATGGGTTTTTTAGAGTAGTGAGCAAACCTTGACACGATAGGATGATAAGATAGTGAAAAATTTATCCTAAGGATAATGAAGGCAGTGAGATTTCTTGAACTCACAATGTTCATGGACTTTGTTTCAAGAAATATTAGGAAAAAAATTTAGTCATCATCAAGGCAAAAATTACTGATGACTAACAGTGGCTCCACTTGGGGAGGGCAGCTCCTTTTCAGGAGGTGTCCAAAACTTCAGATTTTCTGGCTTTTGGAGACCAGTGCCTCTTCCATTGGCCATATTTTTTCTTTGTTCATTTGCTGATGTTTGTTTTGAGTCTGTAATCTTTGAGATCTAAAAAAACATGATTCATATCAGCATGATCTCTACCTACCCAATCTACTTGCCTAACACTTTTCCCTTCTTTGGTGCATTTGAACTAGTAAACCCTTGATATTTTTTCTTTTTGAAAAAAAAAAATCAAACTATCTAAATGTACCCTTATCTCTTCCAAGAGTTCAGATTAGGCTGATGAACTCTCTTTACTTTCTACCTAGTCTACTCATTTTTCAAGATTAAGTTGTTTGACAAACTTTATTCTCTATCCTACTAATATGAAATTGAAAGCATGGTAAATCAAGATTAGGAAATCTGACTTAGCATGAGTTGTGGCATTGAAACAAGCTGCACACAACCATTATTTTATACCAGAAAAACTAGAAAGTATAAGGGTAGTGATCCATCATTTTTTAGGCATCCATATCCTTCTCTTTGGTTCATTTTTAAGCATGTGGAACCAACATTCTTCATTCCTAATCTATTTCTTTTGACAAGTCAAGTTCACATGATTTGAAAAGCATCTTTTTCACTAACTTATCGGCAATAAATTGAAAACATGTTTAGCCATGATTAGGCTAGATGACTGAACAAGAATTTTTGGCACAAGTAGTGGCATTTAGGCTTGCACACTTTCAGCATCACTATTTTTTGGGTATGGGGCTGTACCACTTTTTAAATCTGCCCTCTTTTTCTACCTTTCTCTGTTTTTGTGTTTTTTTTCATTTTTTCCAAACAATCTAGAACTAAAAAGATGCTCACAATGATGAGCTTATTTTTCATATCTATCTATCTATCCTAATCTAACCTATACACAATATACATTCATTTGGTGAAATCTCTTTTCCAACACAACCAATCAAGCAAATGATTCCATGAGAGATCTTTCTTCAGCTCTTTGGGTGTGGTGAAAAAATAAAAAGGCCACTCCCACCTCACTTGTGTTTGAACAATAGTGCCTAAAATTTTCTTGAAATTCTGCATCAAACTGCTCTTGACACGTTTTACTCCTTCTTCAAGTGCCTCTAACAAATCAACAAAAGGATCTTGAAACAATACCTGGCTTAGAGGATTTGGGAGATAAGCTTGATCTAGGACTGCTTCTTCCTTCACTTGGCTAAGCTTAGGACTCCTTTGGGAAGGAAAATCATCCTCTTCCTCATGATCATCTAAACTGGTAGACTTATCATAGATTGCAATGTTGTCTTCAAGAAGTCCCAGTATGCTCTGATTTAGTGGATTGAATTTTGTGTGAAGACCATCATGTTGATGAGTAGGAGCATTCTTAGGTGATAAATCATCTTGAGAAAGAGGTGCAACAACTCTTTTGTGATTGTAAATTTCCAAGCCTTCATCTACAATTTGAATTTCAATGAGACTTGGTGGCTGCAAATATGAAGCTGAAGATGATTCCATGTCCTAAATGATTTCATCAACCATTTCAGGAAAAAAAATTTCACTTACAACTTCCTCAAGAAGTTTTTTTTCTTATCCAATTTCAACATCAAAACTGAAATACTGTTGATTCCCAATCACATGAAAGTTATTGCTGATGGGATGATATGAAATGGATCAAAGGGTCATAGATCCTTCACTTACTTCTGAAATTTCAAGGCTTCCCTCATCAGTGGCATAGATGGCATGAATTGGCTTAATACTTTTTTGAAGTTGATGAAAATGATCTTCCTCCCACAAACCAATTACTGATTTCTCTGCAAAGTTAGTTTCTATTTGGAGGATATCATCATTAGATTGATCAAACTTTGGAAACTCATCAAAATAAGTAGTGTCACCAATAAAAATATTGGATTATCAGTTTTTTCTTCTTTGAATTGATCTATAAGTTCACTTTCTGATTTATGGTAGATGGATTTAGTAGGAGAAAGAACAAGAATGTTTTGTTTATATGAAGGCTTAGAGGGTGGTTGCATGTTTAATATCTGATTTATTTCCTTTTCAATCAAAAGAGGAGGCATTTTTCTCTTTCTTTGGATAGAAGTATAACTGTTCTCTTTTTCTTGTGAAGGCTGATTTTGAGGCTGAATGTTTTCTTGAGCCTCACCTAGAAGAGATGGTGATTCATTACTTGTGCCTTCACAGAGATCTTGTGTGTTTTATTCTATACCTTGATTGATTTCTTCCTCAACTAATTCATCTAGGTTGTCATGATAGTTATCTTGAGAATGAAATTCATGAATGGATGTTAAGAGGTCTTCAAGATGAAAATTTTCCAAATATTCATCACTATCTATAAGGTATTGTATGATATCCTGAGATTGATCACAACAATTTTCAGCTAATGATAGAGATGGGAAATACCCTATATAGTGTTTATAGAATACCTTGTGGAAATCCTTCAAAGAAAACAAGATACCAGGTTCTAGCCATTCATACTAATTTCTTGCCTTACCTTCTAATGTTGCCATAAACATTTTCATGAGGCAATCCTCATGCCATTAAACCTTTAACCTCCATACATGTATATGAAAATTGATGAGATGTGACAAGGGGTCATCAAATTTTTCATCTTGAAAGATAGTTAGGTTTTTTAACCAATTTATTTCAGGAATTTTGTGTGGGAATCTAGGGATATGATCCATACTCATTGGGGCATACCTTTGTTGTATTCTTAGATCCATGTTTGTAAATAAAAAATGGTCACTAAATCTTTTCAACTAGTCTAGAGTTCTCTACCATTGGAGTCTTTAGGTCTATTGAGAGTTGTGGAGTCACCAGGTGGAGGGTTTCAACTTTGCTGTCCACCATCAGCATGATTGGGATTGCTTAATGCATTCCCAGGGGAGTTTATGAGAACTAGTGGGGTCAACAGGGCTACTGAAGACCAGTGGAGTCACCAGGTGGATGATGTTTACTATTTTAAGGATGTTCTTATTGTCCACCATCAACAACTAAATACCAATATAAGGATGTTTTTTAGTTTTCTAAGATCTAAGGAATACTTACTTTGTCACTAACTCAGAAGGTCCAATTGTGATCACCATTATGTTGGTGTGAGTGGTAGGATAAATCCACAAGATAGTAATCTTAAGGGTTTTTTGAAAGGTTTAGAGAAGTCTAAGTTTGTTTATCACTCAGAGTCCCACCATGATCGCCATTATGTTAGCTCCCCGTAATTTTCTAGATTGATTGAGATACAAATGGACAGGGGTAACATCAAACCAAGCTTTGGAATCCAAGGACCTAGCCTTCCTGGATTCGGAGAGGGATCTCTCTAGTAGGTGCAAAGATGTGAACTTGTTTGCTGATTTGGGTTGATTTTAGGCTAGATGTTAAGTGCAGGGTATTTTGATTGTTTTTGGTTGGGTATGATGCTCAGATAGATTTAGATAGAAAACAAGGAAGATTGTTAATTAATTGGGCAATGGAGTCTAACAAGATCATGATAAGTTCATCAATGGATTCAAGAGAATTTGCAGGGAAATTTTAACTTGTTGGTGGATCTTTTAAGGTTGTAAAGGATCATGAGGTGAACAATAAACTTGAGAATAATAAGCTAATAAAGGGAAAAAATTGAATCCTTTATGTACTTATAAAATAAGAGAGTTAGAATATTTATGAGCATAGCAAGAGAATGAAAGGCATAAGCAAAACCTAATCCATTTGATTTTAGACTGAAAGCATATAATCAACCAAGACAAACATTTAGATGAAACATAGAAACACAATAAACTTATTTAACTTTCATAGATTTCATCATTAAGAGAAGAACGCATTTAAGATGCACAAATAACTATAACAATAGAAGGAGAGCAAACCTTGAAAATCTAAAGTTACAGCTATGAAGGCTCCTTGAAACAAATTTAGCTAAGTAAAGGCAAAAAGCATGATTGAAACAGACTTCTTTGACAAACCTAGGCAAAGATGCTTTTAAAGAGGTGATTCCAAAACATAGTATTTTAGTGGAAAAAATATGCAGGGCTAGAGATAAATCATACTTGACACTAACTGATCGAAACCATTCAAGAAATGGACAAGCCAAGAACTTCTTAGGGAGAAACAGATGGATTCCCTAACATATCTCAACAGAATAAAACATTGAGGTAGTGAAGGACAAACAGAAGTAAGGTGCCATCAGAAAAAAAAAATTTAATCTAAATTTTTTGTCCTACTACAAAATAGAAAGAAGGAAAACATAATGGAAAACTAGAAAACATGAACATAATAAACACTTCACCATCAACCAAGATTATGGATCCTACAAACAGTCTCTCTCCATCAACAAGCAAACCAGGGCATGCATGAGCTCCAAGACATCAAACTGTTAACAAAAACCCCAAGAGACTATGTATTGCTTCAGCATAAGTCATCAAAATCCAAAAAAATACATAAGAGCCTCATGCTCTATATATGGAGCAAATGAGGAGGTGGAAACCATAAGAGGCTTCCAAAAACCCTAATTCTGTCATAAATGTCGTAAATGTGCTTAATGACCATGCAAGGCCCAAGACACATAATAGATAAGCCAATAAATGAAAAACATCAAAAAATAACTCAATAAAATCTGGAGTTAT
Source organism: Pinus albicaulis (assembly GCA_034641835.2). Classification (NCBI taxonomy): domain Eukaryota; kingdom Viridiplantae; phylum Streptophyta; class Pinopsida; order Pinales; family Pinaceae; genus Pinus; species Pinus albicaulis. The sequence goes on from CM076573.1 coordinate 335,661,653, forward strand.
TTTCGCAAAAAAATATTAAAAAAATATTTTGCCATTAATCAGTATCTTTTGTTGACCTTTTGGCCTATGTCAGTCTGTTTGCGCAGCGCCACTTTTGCAGAAAATAGGTTGTTTTGCAACTTGATTTTGAACCACTTCCCGATGTCGGATTTGGCTCCGTGATAGCTCGTTGGAACACTTGAAGAGTCTAATTTCCAAAAATTCTTGTTTTCTCCTGATGAAATCCCTATAAGCCTATAAAAAATTCAAAAATATCGAGCATGTCATTTGCGCAGCGCCAGGCCTAAAACTGGGGCAGAAAGGTGTTTTTTGACCTTTTGAGGTATCAAAATAGCTCCAAATCCTATGAATTTTTGTTTGGATGATGTGAAGGTCATGAAAAATACAAAAATTTCAAGCTTTAATTTAGAGGATGCCCCAAAGCTTTGTGTAGTGCCAGTGGCGTTGCGCAAAGTAGACCAAAAATTCACAAAAAAAAATCTTCTCCATGTTGGGTGTGGAGCCTGATTATCTTGTTTACTTTGTATCACAACATTGGACCCTTGTACCTTAAAAGGGGCGGCAACACCACCCATAATTAATCGCTGCCGTGGGGGGTCCAGGGGGGGCGGCAGCGCTTTTTGGAGCCCCCGAAGCTAAAAACATATGTAAAATTGCCTTGTAAAAGTATAGTAATTTCTAGTCAATCTGGGCCGTTCATTAGGCAAATGATCTGATGGTAGAAGTTATGTTTAGATTATGGTTTTTTTCCCTAGAAGGTAACCCCCTTGTATATATGAGGGTATTGTATTGCGGCTGTGTATTGTGTGTGTATTCTCGGAGAGAGAAATAGAGAGGGAGACTGTGAGAGAGAACAGAGGGTATTACAACGAATCTGTTGTAGGTTTTGTCTCTTCATTTTTGCTAGATAATAGAAAGGAAGGATTGGCTATTTGGGGTGGACGTAGCCCAAACTGGGTGAACCACGTATATCTGTGTCTCTCTAGTTTTATGTGTTTTGTGTGCTTTTATTTTCCGTATATTTTATGTGTTGAATTGCTCTGTAATATTTAATTTTCTAACAACTGGTATCAGAGCCGAAGGTATATTTGGCTGATAAACTCGCAGGAAAGAAGGGTTCCTGGTTCGAGTGGGAGCAATGGCAGAAGATGGTAAGTTTAGGGCAGAGAAATTTAACGGCCAAAACTTTCCGCTGTGGAAGATGTAGATGGAAGATTATCTGTATGAGAAAGATCTGTACCTACCATTGAGCGGAAAAAAGAAGAAGCCGGTGGCCATGACAGACGTGGAATGGAAAATTCTTGATAGAAAGGCACTCGGAACAGTAAGGTTGTGTCTTGCGGCATAAGTCGCCTTCAATATTTCGGAGGAAACAACAACAGAGGGTTTCATGCAGACGTTAGCGAAACTATATGAAAAACCCTCGGCCTCAAACAAGGTATTTCTTATGAAACAACTATTTAATATGAAGATGTCGGAAGGTGGATCTGTTGCAGACCATTTAAATGAATTTAATACAGTTACCAGTCAGTTAAGTTCTCTAGGGGTAAACTTTGATGATGAAGTTAGAGCTCTGTTATTCTTGTGCTCATTGCCAGAGAGTTGGAATGGTTTAGTAATGGCCATTAGTAACTCTGTCTCTGGATCTAGTACTTTAAAGTTTGATGATGTTGCTGGTGCTATCCTTAGCGAGGAAATGCGACGGAAAAGCTCCGGTGAGACATCAGGTAATGCTTTGAGTGCAGAGTCTAGGGGAAGAAGAATGGAAAGAGGAAAGAGTTCGGGATATCGCAGTAAATCAAGGAAAGGCAGATCCAAGTCTAGATCAGGGATAGTGTGCTGGAATTGCAGAAAGAAAGGACACCTAAAGAAAGACTGTAGATCTCGGAAGGGAAAAGAAGGAGACACATAGCAAGAAAACAATCATGAAGCAAATGTGATAGGTGATGTGTTACAAGATGCTTTGATTCTTTCTTTCGAAAATGTTACTGATTCTTGGGTTGTAGATTCAGGGGCTTCATTCCATGCCACACCCGATAAGAAATATTTTCATGACTATGTTCAAGGAGATTTTGGACAAGTTCGTTTGGGTGATGATAAACCCTGTAAAATTGTTGGAATGGGTAAAGTTCTTGTAAAACAACAAAATGGAAACCAATGGCTACTAAAGGAGGTAAGGCATGTTCGAGATCTGAAGAAAAATATGATTTCAACAGGGCAGTTAGGCGGTGAAGGTTGTGTGACAACTTTCACAGATAAAACTTGGAAGGTCACCAAAGGAGCCCTGGTAATAGAAAAAGGCGAAAAGATTGGTACATTGTATTTATGCAATGGTATTTCTAACTCTGTTAAAGCTTTAACTTCCAAAGGAGCAGATGCAGCATTATGGAGGCTCAGACACATGAGTGAGAAGGGGATGAAAATTCTTCACTCAAGAAATTTGCTGCCAGGTTTCAAGAATGTTGATTTGGATTTCTGTGAGAATTGCATTTATGGAAAACAGAAGAGAGTTAGATTTCTTAGAGTTGGGAAAGAAAAGAAGAGCGAAAAATTGGAGCTTGTCGATACAGATGTATGGGGACCTGCTCAGGTATCATCTCTTGGTGGCTCTCGTTATTATGTTACTTTTATTGATGATGCGACTAGAAAAACATGGATTTATTGTATTCAGAATAAATATGATGTATTTGATACTTTCAAGAAATGGAAAGCTTTGGTTGAGATTGAGACAGGAAAGAAGTTGAAGTGTCTCAGATTAGACAATGGAGGTGAATATTGCAGCAAAGAGTTTGATAGGTACTGTTCAGAGCATGGAATTCGTAGAGAGAAGACAATTCCAAGAACACCACAAGAAAATGGTGTGTCAGAAAGGATGAACAGAACAATCATGGAGCGTGCAAGGTGCATGAGATTGCATGCAGGATTGCCTTTACAATTTTGGGCAGATGCTGTAGATACCGTTGTTTATCTAATAAACAGAGGGCCTTCAAGTTCCTTGGATGGTGGTATTCCAGAGGAAGCATGGACAGGTAAAAAGGTAAACTACTCTTTTTTAAAGCCTTTTGGTTGTGAGGCCTTTGTCCATATTAATAAAGAAAACACAACAAAGCTTGAGGAAAAATCAAAGAAATGTACCTTTATTGGATATGGTGCTAATGATTTTGGTTATCGTTTATATGATTATGAAAATCACAAAATCATTAGGAGCAGAGATGTAATATTCAATGAAAAGGTCTTGTATAAGAATCAGTTGCAGGAAAAGAAACAGGAAAAAGAAAGCAAGGAATACGTGGTTCTTGATGAGATATCTGAAAAAGTAAAGGTGCCTGAAAATAATAATAATCAACAACCATAGCAGCAACAACCACCACAACAACAACATGCACCTCAAACACCTGAAAGTGGTGTTAGAAGATCTACCAGGATAAGTAGACCCCCTAAACGATACTCTCCTTCATTATATTATTTATTGTTGACTGATTCTGGTGAACCTGAATGTTATGAAGAAGCAATGCAGGTTGAAAGCAGAAAGAAGTGGGAGCTAGCCATGGAAGAAGAGATGGACTCCTTAATGCATAACCAGACTTGGGACTTAGTCAGGTTGCCTGCAGGTAAAACTACATTGCAGAATAAATGGGTTTACAAGCTGAAGGAAGAAGATGGAGGAAAACAGAGGTACAAAGCTAGACTTGTGGTGAAGGGGTTTTCACAGAAGAAAGGTATTGATTTTGATGAAATATTTTCTCCTGTTGTTAAGATGAATTCAATCAGAACTATCTTAAGTCTTGTAGCAGCGGAAGATTTACATCTTGAACAGTTAGATGTAAAGACAAAATTTCTCCATGGAGATTTGGAGGAAGAGATATACATACAGCAACCAGAAGGATATGAGGTAAAAGGGAAAGAAAAATTGGTGTGCAGGTTAAAGAAGAGCTTGTATGGCTTAAAATAGGCTTCAAGGCAGTGGTATCTAAAATTTGACAAGTTTATGTTTGAACAAGGTTATACTAGATGTCACTTTGATCATTGTGTTTATCTAAAAAGGCAAAATGATGGCAGCTATATTATATTGTTATTGTATGCAGATGACATGCTTGTTGCAGGATCTAACATGTAGGAAATAAATGTGCTCAAAAGAAAATTTGCAAATTCATTTGCAATGAAGGATTTGGGAGCTGCAAAACAAATCCTTGGTATGAGGATAACTAGAGACAGGAAAAATCGCAAATTAACACTGTCTCAAAATGAGTACATAGAGAAGGTGTTGAAAAGATTTAATATGTAGAATGCAAAACCAGTTAGTACACCTTTTGCTAGCCATTTCAAACTTAGTAAGGAGATGTGCCCCAAGACCCAAGAAGACATGGATTATATGTCTAAAGTTCCATATGCATCAGCAGTTGGAAGCTTAATGTATGCAATGGTCTTCACAAGGCCTGATATTGCACATGCAGTGGGAGTTGTAAGCAGGTACATGAACAATCCAGGAAAAGAACATTGGATGGAAGTAAAATGGATTCTCAGATATTTGAGAGGTACCACAAATCAAGCATTATGCTTTGGTGGTTCAAACATTGCTCTACAAGGATATGTTGATGCAGATATGGCAGGTGATAGAGATAAAAGGAGGAGCACTACAGGATATGTATTTACTGTAGGTGGAACAGCTGTCAGTTGGGTTTCAAAAATCCAAAGTGTTGTTGCACTTTCAACAACAAAAGCCGAGTATGTTGCTGCTACAGAGGCTAGTAAAGAAATGATTTGGTTACAAAGGTTTATGGATGAATTGGGTAAGAAGCATGATATGGGCACACTATATAGTGATAGCCAAAGTGCTATTCATCTTGCAAAGAACTCAGCATTTCATTCTAGGACTAAACACATACATTTCAAGTACCATTTCATACAGTCAGTATTGGAAGATGGAGAGTTGAAGCTGGAAAAGATACACACTAGCCAGAATCCTGCAAATATGCTAACAAAAGTCGTAACCAGGGAGAAACTGAGAATGTGCTCAGTTTCAATTGGTCTTCAAGGATGATGATGAAGATGAGAAACAGCCAGGTCCAAAGAGGAGTCATTGTCTAGCAAAGAAAGCAGCGGTGGAGTTGCTACAATCAGTCTCCAAGTGGGAGATTGTTGGGTGTGGAGCCTGATTATCTTGTTTACTTTGTATCACAACATTGGACCCCTATACCTTAAAAGGGGTGGCAACGCTGCCCGTAATTAATTTCTACCATGGGGGGTCCAAGGGGGGTGGCAGCGCTTTTCGGAGCCCCCCCTGGCAGGGGCTTTCGGGGGCAACGCCCCCGAAGATAAAAACATATGTAAAATTTCCTTGTAAAAGTATAGTAATTTCTAGTCAATCTGGGCCGTTCATTAGGCAAATGATCTGACGGTAGAAGTTATGTTTAGATTAGGGTTTTTTTCCCTAGAAGGCAACCCCCTTGTATATATGAGGGTATTGTATTGCGGCTGTGTATTGTGTGTGTATTATCGGAGAGAGAAATAGAGAGGGAGACTGTGAGAGAGAACAGAGGATATTACAGCGGATCTGCTGTAGGTTTTGTCTCTTCATTTTTGCTAGATAATAGAAAGGAAGGATTGGATGTTCGGGGTGGAAGTAGCCCAAACTGGGTGAACCACGTATATCTGTGTCTCTCTAGTTTTATGTGTTTTGTGTGCTTTTATTTTCCGCATATTTTATGTGTTGCATTTCTCTGTAATATTTAATTTTATAACACTCCAAATTCCTTCAAAAATGGTGGAGACCCTCCTTAGATGTTTTTAGATAGTTTCTGAGAAGCCTCAGCCAAGATTCTAAGGCTATCATGCTCATTTTTTCTTTTTAGGTTTTTTATTTCAAGGAGGGCTTCTTTAATTTTGGCACATGCAAGCCTATTCTTCTTTACGTAATGCTTGGTCATTTTCTTTTGGAGAGCAAGGCCTCTCTTGATATTCTTGAAAACCTTATGCTCACTTTTGTAATGTTGAATGATGTATTGTACCATGCCAATCACCACTATTGTGCTCACTTTCCTCTTCTTCACCATCATTTCCTCATTTATGTTTGGTCTCAAAGGCTTTTGACCTTTATCACCACCACTATTGTTGTCATTTCTTGACATGTTGATAGGAGATGTTGGTTTTCAAATTAGGGCTTGAGGAAACAAGGTCAAAAGGATGATGGAGTCAACCTTGGAGAATGAGAGGTGTGGAGGCTAGGGCTCTTAGGGTTTAAGTGGCTTTGTAGCTTGAGGAGGTTTTATCATGAGAGTATGGTTACAGCTTAAAATCCCTTACTCACCCCTGCTATCAAATTTGGTAAAAGAATGATTTTTAGGAGAGCAAGATTCCTTTTTTACTTTGACCTAGGGTTTCACCCTCCTAGGGTTTCTACCTTAAATAACCAAAGAACTAAGATGATTTTTGTAAATTTGCTTGAGGGATCAAGAAGAAAAACCACTTACCACTTTCTTCAATGTTCTTCAATCTTGGAAGCACCTCAAAGGATGAATTTAGGCATCAAGGAGTTTTTTTTGAAATTTTACACCTTCCTAAACTTTTTGCAGCATCGGGTAGTCTTGCCTAGGCATTTGCGCAGCGCCGAGCAATCCTACCCATGGATTTTGCGCAGCGCCACTTTTTTGCACAGTGCCAAAAAAGGGGTCAACTTGAAGGCAGGTTTTGATGACCTTCCCAAAGACAGATTTGGGGCTGTGATAGCTCGTTGGAAATATTGACATGTATACTATCCAAATATACAATTTTTTTTTTTTTTTGGAGTTGATGTTCTCAGTAAAATTTTGATCTTCCCGAGACTGATCAAAAAAATTACTGAATGATGGTGCAGAAATGCAGAGTGCTGGTGCAGACCACTTTTGGATGCCTTCCGCAACTCCAAATTGAGCTTATGATAGCTCATTGGAAAAATATTCAAGTATAATTGTCTTTTTATTCATCAATAAAGTCATTTGGACACTCCAACTATGAGAAAACTTGATTTTCCCAAGGTCACTCCAGTAGTGTAGAAATTCTCCCATGATACCTGTATTTTTGACATTGCTCCCAAACCATGATACCTGTGTAAAAAATGAAGGATTTTTTTTATTCTTGGACCTATTATGGACAAAAACCTCTCTCAATTTTTCTAAATTCATCTCTGTTGGATCAGAAACATATTTTTAAACAAAATTGGCCCTAGGTGTGGCAAATGAGTTGGCCCTTGGAATGAATTTTTGGAAAATAAGGGAGGAATGATGTTTGTGAGCTGATATGGAATTATAATTTATGATATGATCTATCAAATTGTTCTTTTTATCCTATGCTTCTTTTCCATGGCAAACCCTAGCTTAGTTGGCAGAGGAAATTAGGGTTTGGTGTAGGGGATTTAGGACTGCCTTGCAGAGGGAGGGGAATGAAGGGGTTATGGGTTATCTAAATTCTTAGGAAATTTTGGGGGATAGGGATAAATGTTATGGAGTAGGGGAAAGTTTAATTTCAAGAATTGAGTGAGGGGAAGGGGTCCAAAAGGTCAAAACACAGACCTAGTCTCAAAAAGTGTCAAATTGTGGCAATAGACTAGGTTTTGTAGAAAAATGATGATTTTGAGGGATAGGTGTGATGGGAAGTGTTTATGAAGGTATATTAAGGATAGGAGGAGGTGTAAGAGAATCAGGATATAAGCCTTGTTGATGATTTAACCATGGAGGTCATGAAACCAAGAAAATTTCCTTTGAAAACCCTAGTTTTCTCTGAAAATAGGCATGCTACCTCTCCTTTGTTGTAAGTGTCTTTAGTGATGAATTGGCCTCTTACCTTACCTATTTATTTTCTGATAGCCACCTTGGCACCCCTTGAAGAAATGTCAAAATGGGTAGTTTTCCTTTGCAAACTTTTTGCTTGGCCAAAGAGGCCTTCCTTGGAAGATTTTCTGATCTTCTTTGGACAATCACGTGATGATCTTTCTCCTCTTTGATTTTAATTTCTTGGCACATAAAAAATAGTGACTTAGATCATTCAAACAACCCTACAACCTATGAAACCCTAAATTACCTAGTGGGAGGCTCTTTGTACTTGGCCTCTGTTTGAAAACTTGAGTTGGGATCGCTATGTGAAAAAAGGTGACCTTAGGTAGCAGTGGAGGGGTTGGGCAACACAAGAATAGTGGGCTTGAGGCCAAAGGTGACCAAACATGGTGAATATGAATAGCATGATCCCATGATGGGTTTTTTAGAGTAGCGAGCAGACCTTGACACGACAGGATGATAAGATAGTGAAAAAATTATCCTAAGGATAATGACGGCAGTGAGATTTCTTCAACTCACAATGTTCATGGAATTTGTTTCAAGAAATATTAGGACAAAAATTTAGTCATCATCAAGGGAAAAATTAATGATTACTAACAGACGTCATTGCCCTATTTTCCCCTTGTCACTAAACTCCACATTCCCTCTAGGGTTTCCTATAGCTAACTCATTCTCGTGGCATTTTGGACATGGTAAACTAATGGCCATACTCTGTTTTCACTTGAAAAATCTCCAGGTCTAATTGTAGTCAAAATTAGGTCAAAGGACCCTCCCACTAGGTAATAAGGGTTCTTACATGTTTAAAGGTCATAATTTGATGTTTCATTCATTTCTTCTCCTTTTCTAGAATCTAGCCCAGATGTAATAGAATGTAAAGACATGGTTATTCAAGAAGGACCTAAGATTTCCAAAGAATTTTATCTTCTCAGTTCAAAGTCTACAAATGGGAAAAATGGAAATAGTTCAACACTTCTGCAGCAGTGTTGAAAGATTTATCCGTAGAAAGTACTGATGAGGTAGATTATTTACTCCTGAATCGAGACAACTTACAACAAAGGAAAGGGGAACAACTTGGTCTTGTAGATAACTAGGGTTTTGAACCCGATGGTCCAGTTGAGTGCCAAAATAGTAATCACTTGCAGAAAATTACATGAAGGAAGCACACAAGGCCAAACATGGAGAAAGTTTATCATAAAATATTGGAGAAATATGGAAAAGGTGAGGTGAACTAGACATAAATGAATGAACTTGAAAGGGCTATAGAGAACTTAGAAGACAAAATTGATGATTGCTATAAAAGATTGTAGACACCTAGGGTTTTCAAAAATGGCCAGAGAAGGTGGAAAAGTTAAGTTGAGCCTCATGGTGGAAATTGCAGCAGATTTTGAAGGTGCTACTATGTGTAATCATCCTAATGTGTCAAAATAAACATGTCAAGTCTCAAGGATCAAAATAAAATCAAGTTTCATGACTCCAACAACCTACAAGAAAAAAGGTGTAAAGAATATTAGTGAAAAGACAAAAAGTGTTTCAAACATTAGAAAGTGGGTTTTCATTATTAAATCGAATTCCAAAGTCTATAAAATCACATCTAACACATCAAATGAATCATTTTTGACATGAAAATCATTAGAAACATTCAAGAGAGAAGAATTTGTGAGTTTTCTAAGTGAATTTGGGCAAATTTTCTCAGCGCTGCGCGCCTAGGAGAAGGCACTACACCCATGGAAGTTTTCCTCCATTAAAATTCTGAAGGCACTGCACACCTGGGAAGTGGCGTTGCGCTCTTGCCCGACACATCTCCTGCTCATTTTCAAAGGTGCTGCGCGCTCAGAATTGGCATTGCACGCCTGGGATTGGCGCTGCGTGCTTGGATAAGAAGGGCTTCTAAGCCCTCAAACCATTCAAATCAAGTCAAATTTCTTCCAAATCTCTGCTCAAGTCCTTCAAGGCACTAATAAGTGGTAAGTGCATGCCCTAACCCACTTTTAAGCTATTTTAATCATCATTTTTTCAATGGAAGTAAAATCCTAAAGAAAACCCTAAGTTTTGAAGATTGAAATCACTGCTTTAAGCTTATTTCATCCTCCTAGACAGAAACACTGTCATAACAAGGGTAATTACACTTTTTGAGGGTTTCCATTCATCTAAGCTTGTCAAAATATCCATTCTCTTCATACACTTGTTCCTCTCACTTGCAAAATTTCCATTTCAGTTCCCTCCCTTCATCTCAGTGCACATCATCCCTAAGCTTTCCAAAAACAGAGTTTGAAATGTCTGAGGGTGAGGAGAGTGGTGGTGAGGCCCAAATGCCAAGGAGGCATTATCACAAAGGAGGAAATATAAACAGATTTGAACCACTCAATACTAGGGAACTCATGGAATCTCCCCTTACTATTTCATGCTTAAAACATGTAGGCTGCTTTGATTTTTGTGAAAAGGTGCAGCAAGTACAAAACCACCCTGAGCTAACAAGACCTTTTATTATCAATTTTCATGACAAACACATTAATATTTCCAGGGTCAGGTTTGAGTTGTCTACAGATTCCATTACCAATGCTACAGGAATATCAAGTGTGGGGGAAAAGTGGTTCAAGCAAGCAAACCTAGACATGAGTTACTTTGAGCCATATCTAAAACCTAGGTATAAATACCACTACAAGTCCATATTTTTCTTTTCTCATGTGCTTGATATATATGAACCCATGATGAGGATAATCATGAAGTATTTCACATGTGAGGTAAGGCTTTCCCGCCTCTACTCTTACCACATTCGTCTTCTTATGCACTTTAATACAGTGAAAATGCTTCATATACCATATTATCTTTACTGAAGCATTGAAAAAATGGCCTACATAGTGAAAAAGAGAGATTATCCTTAGCAAATGCAAAGCTTGTTTCATCACTCACTTATCAAGATGGTGGTTATGCACCAACTCCAACAGAATAATATTCCATGGGAGACCTTCATTGCCCATGAGGTCTTCACTACTCCACCTCGCCAGCGTCTGCAATATATCCCTTCATATTCTCATCCTCCCATTCTTACTTCTCTTTCACTTCCTCTTGCTCACACATCTCCACTCACTCACATTCCTTCACCCCATAATGATCCTCCTTCATCAGCTTCCCACAACCATTCACCCTCATATCATAATGACAAAGCATCAAATAGTGATGAGAACAGTGAGACAAATGGCACCAAAATGAGTAACATTGAGCCACTTCCTTTGACCTACCAGAGAGGCTACAGGCATGTATTTGTTGCCCTTAAGAGGCAAGGGGCCATGCCTTCTACATCAACAAAACAACTTGACAAAGGTAAGGAAAATGTCATTGTATAAGAGGAGGATACACATGAAACTGAGCAAGAGCTTCAGCTAATTCACCTTGAAAGTGAGGATGAGGATGAGGAGAGGTTCACAAACATGCTGGTCAAAAGAAATGATTCCAGGATTAGTGAGCTTCAAGCTAATCTTGGTAGGGCCAAGAATGTTATCAGCTATCTTGAGCTAGAGAACCAAACGCTGGAAACAGTGCATGCCATCAGTGAGGGCAGATCAATCAGAGCTCAGAAAGAGGTCGAAAATTCCAAGGCTATGGTAGATGAGGCGTTGGACACTTTTGATGACAACGAAGATGAGGAAGAACAACTTCCTAGGAAGAGGCCAAGGACAATTAGGTTGACGAAGGCCTTAGCCTGGGAAAGAGAGAAAGAGACAGAGTTGGAAGAGAAGCTCACTCCAAGTGAGCTACTTTCCATGGAAATAAGCTATGACAAAGAATCTTGGCTAGAGAGAGCCAATGTGCACCTACAGGGTCAAATTGAGAAGGCAAAAAGAGACATTGACTTGCAGAAGAAGATGGCTAAACATTATGCCATGAGGGACAGAATTGCAAGGGCCAAGCTCAAAAGATCCCTTGCAAAGATTCAAGCACAAAATGAGGAAAAGGAGAAGGAAAAACTGGATATCCTTGCCAATTTATCCCTCCAAGCATCCCAAACATGATTAGGAAGGTAAGTTCCAAATTTTGGCACTTGGTGCAAATTTTGAGTTTTTGACTATTTGGCTAGTAGAAAAAAGGGCCAAACACATAGTGCCATTGGTGATGTGCTCTTTTTTGGGGCCCTAAAATGAAAAATGGATTATATATTCATGATCCTCATGGAAATTACATCATCCACAAAAACGTTTAGGTCATTTGGAGCAAAACTGGTCCCTCAAAAGGGCCAAAAACCACCTAAAAAATACCTTTCTACCCTCTTTTCAGCACTGAAATTGTGCCCTGAGCAGTCTTGTGAGAATGGACTTTTGACTACTCAAGTGGGTGCCAACATAGAAAGTAAAGGCATATTTGTAAACTAGCCAGGACAGGCTTTCCAATGAGCTATCATGGAGCTCATTTGGACACCAGGAAGGCCTCCAAAACACAACTGCAAAACAGGTAATTTTTCTAGTTTTGGCATCACGCCCTTGTACCTTGGAGCTACACCCTAGATAGGAGTTATTGCAAAAGATATTTTGAGGCATTAAAGTCAAATTTTTCTCCAAATTAGCACAAATAGTTATGTTAGAAGTTACTTTTGTCATAAATGAGTTTGGATATTTTTGCCTTGGGCCTTTCATGGTATCAAAGGTCAAAGTGCCTTAAATGTGTAATTAATGACATTTTGAAACCCTAGCCAGGGTTTAATTCACCATTTTTCAGTTAAATACTACATGTAAGATTCATTATTTTGTTGGTTTATTGTTGAGCTCAATACACATAGACTTGTATTTGTGAAGAAATTGGCTTTGGATCTTTGTGACTGTTTTGGATTGATTGTCAATGAAGCAAGCACATTCATAGGTTTCATGAACATGGTTAAAGGTGATGTTGTTTTAATTTAGTAATTTTTTCCTTATTTTTTCATATTTTTTCATCTTTTCTCATGCAATAGAGAAGAAAATTTAGGTTAAGGTATGTTATTAGAGGCACCTTAAGTCTGTTTTCCTTCTATTGCTTAAATGTTTTCCTCTGCTGAGTCTGATTAGAGAATTCTTAATTTCTCTCTAGTTCCACTCATCTTGTGTGCCTTGAAAATGATTTAATGGATTCAAGCTAAAGAATTTTATGGTATGCCCTATCCTTTGGTGTAGCTTAAAACATTGTTTTTGAGGTCTTTCTTTGAAGTATTTCTTATTAGGGTTTAGGCTAAAGAAGTTTATGGTTTGCCCTGTCCTTTGGTCTATCATGAAAAGTCATTTCAAAGGTATTTGAAGTGTTATGAAAGAACTTAGGAGTTCCCTGCTCTTTGATCATCACTTGTATGTTATATTGAATGTTTTCTTTCTCTAAAGGTGAATAACTAGAGAATTTAGGAGTTCCCTGCTCTCTAGGGTTTGTTGGATTGTTGTTTTAAAGTTTACTTGGTGAATTTTGATCAGAAAAGTTTATGGTGTGCCCTGTCCTTTGGTTATTTCTTAAGCATGGTGACATTGAAGGCCCTTCTTGTTATAGTATTTGTTAAAGGATTCTTAATTTTTCTTTAAACCTACTATGTTCACAAATTTAATGTTTATTTCACTCACATAAGCTATTATGATCCATTTGGCTTTGTTAACTTGCCCTATTGAACACCCTTGATTTATTATTGTAATTTTCAAGCCTTTCAACAACCACATAGCCCAATGGTTTGAATCTCTCTTATTCTATCTGTTCTACTTGAAAACCAACCGAACCAAGCAAAACAAAACAAACAAACCCTATCAATTTAACTAGCCTAAAATCAGCATCCTAAATCAAACAAGTCACATATTTTATAGAAATTTAGAGAGAGCCCTCTCTATGTCTAGGAAGGCTAGGTCTTAGGACTCCAAAGTTGGTTTGATGTTACCCTTGTCTATTTGGTCTTGCCAATTTGAAAAATTAGACTTGTCTATTTTTAGGCTCCCGAATTTAATCTCAAAGAGGTGACCATGGGAAAATCATCATAACTCTATCTCTGAGGATTAGATTGGGATTCTGTAAAAATTTGTAATATTCCCAAATGGGGAATGCAACAATATATGAAATATATGCCAGAAAAATAACACAGATCATCAAAGTAAGAGAAGGAGGCCAATATGTCGACTCTTCTTTAACATTTACAACAACAAAATAGATGTAAAATTAGGCCCATAAGATGTATAACAGAAAATATAAGTCTCCAATGGAAGAAAATCCCAAAAAAGAGGTGTTGCAATCACATGTATAGACTGAAAAAGGCTTGATAGCGTTATTTTATGGAGTTGCAGTAGCTAAAGATTACACTTTATATCTAGAGCATATAAGTGCATGAAATTTTAGATCTATAATAGATCCATACACTATAGAGGCTCTTCTATCAATCCCCCTTGGGGTTTTGAGCAAAACACCATGTACATGAAGTAGATCTAAGATCTAAGTTGCAGATATGCAGAATATTCAGTGATTTAGAAATGTACAAAAGTATGTAGATAAGATATGATGTGAACATGAAATAGATCCCCTCCAATGGATCTCCAAAGTGAAGGGTAGATTCCCAACACTTGAAACCTAGCACTCCAAATGGTGTGCCAAAACACCTTGCAACAACACCTACAGGAATAACGTAGTTCTGGAAGCAACACTGCGTTGTAGGGTTTAGAATAAGTTTGGCCACATGCCAAGATCTGAAAATGATGCTCAATATGTTCAGTACTCTCTTGCCAATGGAATAGAAGACTTCTCCATTAAAAAGGAACACTGAAATGGTCTAGATATATGTAGATCTAGCCTCCACTTGTTGTAGCTTTCAAAGACAACCAAACCTTCAATAGGATCTGCGTTGTAGTTGGAAGAAGAAGCCTGGCCTCAATCCAGATAGTTGACTATGCAATACAAGACTCTCCCAAGAGATACTCAATGGGAAAAGGTGGGATTCCGAATTAGGAACACCCAATGCTAAATATCATTTGCAATCTAGGCTAAACAACCAAAGAAATTTTTATGTCTAAATAGACAATACTTCAGAAAATAAAATATCATCAACAACCTTCTCATGCTGCCATCCTCTTCCTTTTATAAGTTGAGAGCTTTCAAACCCTAAACCACCTTCATTGAAAACACTCCTTTCACACAAAGCAGCTCCATCTAAAACTACATTGTGCCTCATTGATGGCCACTCCTCCAAGAAAACACTGTATTTTTGGTCAAGGTCGACCTAGTCAAAATGTTTAGCCCCTTTCACACCTAAGGGTGCTTGATTTTGCAGCCAAGATTTAGCCTTTTTCACATTTGGCTCTGATTTATTCTTTATTAGGAGTTTTATGAAGCTCCTTTACACTTTTATTCTTTAAACAAACAAAGAAAACAAAATTGAATATTCCAATTAGCTTGGGACTAATTAGGAATATTACAGTCCTCCCTCCCAAAGATTGCTTGTCCCCAAGCAACTGCAAGGATAGAACTGAAGATGTGGGGAACCTTCATTCCCATATAGAGCTCCAATCTCCAAGCTATCATCCATACAAAATGAATCACCCTCCAAATTGGTTTCATAGAAAAACTCCTCCCATGTGAGAGGCACCTCCCAAGTGCTCAAGTTACCCAAATGGCTCATCCCATAAGGAAACAAGAGGCCCAATGTAGCAATCATGGATGGTCCAATGATTTCCCAAACATATGAAACATAAGAACCATGGAGGATATATCTCCTAGAGTACAAATCCAATCCTTTCATCCTCCCTCCAATCATACCCATAAAAAGTACAAACACATTATCAATGTAGCGGATCAAAACAACATGGATACAAGCAAATTTTTGTGCATATGGAGGTGGGTCATAGTCCCACATGTGGAACCAGTGTAGTGCATCTCCTGGCTACATTATATCAAGATGTGGTAAGTGGTTTCCCCACCACTTACTTGCTGCCCATATCATCTCACCATGGCTGAAAGTGTGAGATATATTTGGTGCCTTAGGAAAGCATTCATCATGTTCAAAATCTCCCTTTTTCCATCAAGGGAGTGGCCATGTTCAGAAATAGTTTTGGCCCAAAGTTGGCCATGAAGGTTATAAGGTACACCACTCCTCCTTGGAGTCATGGCCTACATATACATGGTACAAGAATACATATAATCAGAAAATAAAGCATGATTTACATAAGTATTCTCTTCACCAATAATCCTCCTCAAACAAATGGAGTGGTGCATAGATCTATCTCCTCTCTCAAAAGAAGAGAGAGAAGGCTGAATTAACTCTCTCATAGAGTTATGTTGCTGCTCCATCTCCACATGGTACATGCATCTTTGACAATGATCATATATTTCTCCTTCAAATCCCTCCCAATCGTAGCTCCTCATGTTGATGTTGTTGAGCTTCATGGAATACGTGTGGCTGAAATAGAATTCTTCATAGGCCCTTTGTAGCAACTTCTCCTTGAGCTTGGAGGCTCTAGAAAAGAAGATCCTACCATGATCATAGATGAATCCATCTTGGACTAAATATCCCTCTTGATGTAGCTGGTCTTCAAGAATCATGCATGTGTGAAGATCCTTTGAATAATCCACCAACAGTTGGAATTTCCAATATGGATCTAGACTCCTAAAAAATGACAGCGTTGATAATCTATCAACTGAAATGTCTGTCATGTGGATATTCCTTTATTTGACATCTCCCAGGGCAAAGGTATGTGTTGGAAGTTCATCCCTTCCCTTCTCCTCTTCCTTCACATATCCCATGCCAAGAGTACATGATGGAAGGTTTCTATCCCCTCCTTGATACCCTTCTTGCATATGCCCATGCTCTAATGAAGATGGAAGTTTTTGGAAGTTAGTCTCCCATGGAAGGCTATCATCTATCCAAAACCTCCTCAGTCTTTCCAAAGTATGCATGTGAGACCACCATCCTCTATCATGTATGGAATATTTATTTCCAAGTGAGATTATTCTCTGTGTAATATTCCTATTTTAATAGGAATATTAAATTTCATTTTGTTTTCTTTGTTCAAAGAATAATTATGTAAACGAGGGTCAAAAAATCCTAATAAAAGAATAAATACATGCCCAAATGTGAACAGAGGTAAATCAAGGCTGTCTTGATAAAATCCTCTTGTGTGTGAAATAAGATTGAGCTATTTGACTGGGTCAACAAGACCAAATTACAACACAGTCTAGATACATTGAACCTCATGGATGATCAGCGCAGTTCTAGAAGGAGGTCCTCCATGTGAAAAGGGTTAAATGAATGAAGGTTTTTTAGGGTTTTGGTAAGCTCTCATATTATAAAAGGAAGAGGAAGGCAACATATTGAGGTTGTTCATGATTTGATTTCTAAATTTCTGTTTGTTTAGAAAAACAACTTTCTTGGCTGCTTAGCCTAGATTGCATTGGAATTTCCTGTTTAGGAGTTCCATATCTTCCCATTGAGGAGCTCTTGGGAGAGCTTTTATTTCTTGTCCACTATTTGGTTGGATACCAAGATTCTACTTCCAACTGCAACACAGATCAAGTGAGGGTTTTCTTGCTTTTGTAAGCTGCAGCAAGTGTAACTCTAGATCTACAAAGATCTAGCTTGTATTGGAGCCTCTTCTCATGGAGTGTGTATTTTAACCTCCTAGAAGAGTATATCCATTTTCTAAGCTTCAGTTTGATCTTGGCATCAGGAAAAAATATTCTCCATCCTCAACTACGCAGTCCCTTGAAGAGACTGTGTCCTTTCTGCTGGCAAAGTTGCAGTGGGGTTTGTGTAGAAGCTTGAAGGAAAGATCTCTGGTTAAAGGGACCCTTCCCTTCACTGTGGTGATCCATGGATTGGCCAACCAATCCATTTCCATTTCAGATATGATCTGCTATGTATCATATGTTTCAGAAATTTTTGAATATTACTGCAGATCTATGGCTTAGATCTCAGATCTATTCATTGATATCCATCTTTTGCTGAGATCCCCAAGGGGAGTGTAAAGAAGAGCCTGTTTGGCATATAGATATATAATAGATCTATATTTTTATGTAAGGATCTTCCCTAGATCTGAATTATAATGAAATACTACTTCAGCCCTTAGAAAATTACGCTGTCAAGTTCTTTAGTCTTAATACATGGTGCAACACCTCTATTTTGAGGGTTTATTCATGTTAAATATCTGTTTTTCTCTTGTATATTATTTGATCCGTATCCTTGATCCAATTTACTGATTTTCAGACCCTATTACAATTAACACCTTTAGAAAATCATGTTGTTTTTGCTTTAGTAATTTCTGCATACTCTAGGTCATGGGAAATCAACATTTTTAAGCCATTTCGGGAGTGGGGGGACTGTTTAACTTAGCTAAAGTGATTTTTTAAGCTGAAATTTGGTATGGTAGTCCCTCATGACCTAAGATAATAGATAAAACCATAAATTTCCTCTGTTTTCATGCATATTTCTGAAAATAACCATTTTAGGGCTTAAATCACTGCTTTTCCCCACTTTGGGTTGAAGGGATAGATCAATTTCCTTGATGATGTATATATTACTATTAGTATAGGGTTTATTAAAACCTCCCATTTGTTATTAGCCTACTGCTACTCCAATAAAATGTTTTTATATTGTTGCAGTCCCTCATTGGACATTTAACAAGCCATACTAGGTGTGGGAGGCCTGTTTGCCTCACCTAGTTTGTTTTGCTTCTGATTTCCTCTTGGAATTGGGTCTTATATTACCATACCTAAGGAATAAAAGGGTTGATATTGGTTTCTGAAGCACACATCCCTGAAAAATGTGTTTTTCAGGCCTGTTTTGCTGAGCAGTCCCTTTTGGGATATTACAGTGGTATCAAAGCATGATCTCTGACTCAGCCTGTGATATCCAGCTATCAGAAGAATAAAGAGGAAAAGTAGAGAAAAATATGATGGAGAGGATGAGACTACTCTCATTAGTTTTCAGATCCAAGGAGAACCTCTCCAAGGAGGTTGAACAGAAGAAAGAAGAAAGATACAAGGAAACTCCTAGATAGTTTTAAGAAGAAGAAAGCTGCAACGAGACCTCTAGAAGGTCTCAAGAAGAAGAGGAAGGACCATACACATCCTATTCTCACAAATAAGGAGACGCTTCTCATAGAGAGGAGGAGTTGTACAGAAGAAAAAAAAGAATGACGGAAGAGGATATCTCCCTGCTTCTTTTCCAAACTATGAAAGGTATTGAAGAAGATCTCAAGGAGATAGAAGGGGAGGAGAATTTTACTAGCACTATCACAACCTTGGAGGAGAAGCCTTCATGTTCAGAAATGGAGGAAGACAACATAGTTGAGGGAGGAGCTTTTTCTTCTACATCTCACCAAGGTATGATTAAAAATCTGTCTCTTGTCATTTCAGCAACTCATATGAAGGGATCTACTTCTTTGCATGCTACTGATATAGAGCAACAGAGTTGCACTACACTGTAAAAAAGTAGTGATGAATAAAATAAGACCGATGCCTCATGGGAACATTCACATGGCAGCTTCACTCATGAAGAATTGGAGGGAGGAATGATGGATGGTAGACATCTTGAAGTGAGAAACCCTTTCTCCTTTCTAGATGACCATTTCTTGATGAGCACTCTTCTACTCAAAGAGAAACCTCTACCTGCAGTAGATCCAAGGACTCTTTGGTTTTGGAAGTCCATGCATGAGGAGGAGACCTCGTGGGGAGAATTCATTGGAGGTGCACTTCAACACATCATGGAGTGCAATTTTCTTCAACATTTTGAGGAGGATATTCCCTTATCACACTTGGATATTTATGGATTCAAGGAGGAGCAAATAGATGATGGGGGACATCTTAGGATGGATAACGTCTCTAATGCTTTTGTTGGACATTCCTTGAGCCCTACACATCATGATGGGAGGTTTTTTCCTACCACCTATTTGGGTCCTTATAGGATCAACTTGATCCTTGAGAAGAATGCATTTCAATATCCCATGAAATGCAAGGACAAAAATATGATTTGGGAAGATGGTAGCCCCCTTGGGAGGAGTACCAAGGTGGAGGATGGAAGGAGACATCCACAAATATTTGAGTGGATATGGATGGAGAGCAAGAGGCTAGTAAGCCACTTGCAGATCTATGATACCGGGAAACAGGAGGCTTGGCTGCACTGGTTGCTCTTAAAAGAGTTTGGTCATCACTCTCTTTCTAAGGGTATGTGGCAGGATACTTACATCATGGAGCAGTGAAGATTATGGACACATTGTGTTGATATGATATCCTTCATTTCAATCACCATGTTTTCACTACATGACTTGGATGATGGGAGTATGAGGAGGCAGCACAAGATTTTTTTGCTTGGAGTGTTCTTGAGAGAGCAAGGGGAGAATCGCTCTCACAATTTGCATGATGTTGCAGGAGTAGAAGATGGCACTATCATTTTGTAAAGGGGCTACTCCTTGGCCTTAGATGTACAAGAGGTACTTCTACCTTGGGAGGAACTTCTTATGTGTTACAGCATTATGGGAGATTCCTTTGACATTCTGCATGTCAAGGAATAGAGCTATGAGTTGATGGGAGCATATTTTCATAGGCCAACAACGTTGCCACTTTGGAGCTAGGGTTTATTGATGGAGTATCCCCAAGATCATTTCTCATTTGATGCACTTGATGAGAAAAGAGGAGGTGAGGAAGAGGACTTGCAAGTAGCACTTGGTTCATTTCTCCTCATGGAAGTGTACCAAACTATTATGGAGGCTCCATTCATGGATCCATGTATCTTCTTACTTCCAACATATGGTGAGAGCTTTGTTTTTGCAACACAACATTTGCATGCTCTTACCATCTCTTGGCAGTGCATTGCTCCACAAGTAAGCAAGCTTTTGATTTTGCTCCATGGTCAACATTGGGTCAAACTATATGATGGAGAAATCCATCTCTTATGTGGCCTTGGGCAGATGTTTTGTCATTACATGTATGTTCAGTTGATTCATATGATTAACCATGTATCAAGAAACAATTTTCCATGTATTTTTCTGAAGCAACAGTTTGAAAAACTGCACTGTCACCACTTGGGAAACTGTTGGTACCTTCTAGCACCGTATGAAACCATTAGTAATTTCCCTATTTTGATTCCAATCATGATTTCACTTGCTGATATTGTTCTTACCTCTATTGAGAGCATGATCGGAAGAGAGACACGTGGGATGGATGTGTCCTTTTTGGGAGATGGTTCCCACATTTTTTGCATTGCATGTTTTGATGGGAGCATGATAGGAGATATGGCCACCACAGCCAAACATTTGTTTCTTTATATGGTGGGCCATGATTTTTATGGGATGCCATATGATGATGATTTCCTAACCATCACATATGGAATGGTTTGGGCTAGCTTGATTCACAATGTTGGAGGAGATATCTTTGGAGATTTAGTCTTCATCTTGCCATATGAGGGCAATATTATTACAACCCAAGATCAAAATATTCTCTACACTTATCATAAGTGGAGAGGAATACAACACGAGGTAGGCTATCTTGTCTACCATGTTTAGATTTTCAGTCCACCTACTGTGCAGGAGCTCAAGGTGGAGGCATATTTTCAGGAGTTGCCATGTTGGGAGGTGACTCATTTTGTATGGATGATTGCTTGGGGATGAAGGATCCACATGGGAATGTTTTTTCCCAATACATTTCAGATCCCATACCTCAAGGGAACCTCTAGACAACACCTTATTGTCTTCTTGAGTACTCTACGTATCCATGATGATGGCTATTTAGCTAATTTGCATGCTTGGGAGAGGCAATATAGAGATTCATTGTTGATACAACATCTCATTCCTTGGAAGAGTTCATCATATGTGGATGCTACTATAAGAGGAGAGGACATCCTTCAGTTCTATCGTTGCAGTTGCTTGAGGACAAGCAACATTTGGGAGGGGACGACTGTAATATTCCTATTTTAATAGGAATATTCAATTTCATTTTGTTTTCTTTGTTCAAAGAATAATTATGTAAAGGAGGGTCAAAAAATCCTAATAAAAGAATAAATACATGCCCAAATGTGAATAGAGGTAAATCAGGGCTGTCTTGATAAAATCCACTTGTGTGTGAAACAGGATTGAGCTATTTGACTGGGTCAACAAGACCAAATCACAACACAGTCCAGATACATTGAACCTCATGGATGATCAACACAGTTCTAGAAGGAGGTCCTCCATGTGAAAAGGGTTAAATGAATGAAGGTGGTTTAGGGTTTTGGCAAGCTTTCATCTTATAAAAGGAAGAGGAAGGCAACATGTTGAGGTTGTTCATGATTTTATTTCTGAATTTTTGTCTGTTTAGACAAACATATTTCTTGGTTGCTTAGCTTAGATTGCATTGGAATTTCCTGTTTAGGAGCTCCATATCTTCCCATTGAGGAGCTCTTGGGAGAGCTTGTATTTCTTGTCCACTATCTAGTTGGAGACCAAGATTCTACTTCCAACTGCAACACAGATCCAGTGACAGTTTTCTTGCTTTTGTAAGCTGCAGCAAGTGGAACTCTAGATCTACAGAGATCTAGCTTGTATTGGAGCCTCTTCTCATGGAGTGTGTCTTTTAACCTTCTGGAAGAGTATATCCATTGTCTTAGCTTCAGTTTGATCTTGGCATCAGGCCAAAGTATTCTCCATCCTCAACTGCACAGTTCCTTAAAGAGATTGCTTCCTTTCTGCTGGCAGAGTTGCAGTGGGGTTTGTGTAGCAGCTTGAAGGAAAGATCTATGGTGAAAGGGACCCTTCCCTTGACTATGGTGATCCATGGATTGGCCAACAAAGCCATGTCCATTTCAGATTTGATCTACTGTGTATCATATGATTCAGAAATTTCTGAAGATTACTACAGATTTGTGGCTTAGTTCTCAGATCTATTCATTGATATCCATCTTTTGCTGAGATCCACAAGGGAAGTGTAAAGAAGAGCCTATTTGGCATGTCCCTCATTGGACATTTAACAAGCCATACTAGGTGTGGGAGGCTTGTTTGCCTCACCTACTTTGTTTTGTTTCTGATCTCCTCTTGGAATGGGTCTTATATTACTAGATATAAGGAATCCAAGGGCTGATCTTGGTTGTTGAAGCACACATCCCTGAAAAATGTGTTTTTCAGGCCTGTTTTGCTGAGAAATCCCTTTATGGATATTACACTCCGAGTCTTCATAGCCAAGGAATTCCCTCCTTGCCCCATGATGGTGTCTTCCTTAATTATTGTAGCATCTCTTCTCAGTGCAGTATGAAATGAGAGAGTGGACAATGATGATAAAGGGAAAATATTTCCCTCCTCCTTGGGCTTCCCCAACACTCTCAACACTTTATTGTGGTCTTCTAATGCTCCCTTATTTCTTGGATCCATGAATGGAGCATCAAGATGTGAGACATATTTCACAAAATCTGAATCAGGTGGTTTTCCACAAGATAATGATGTCACGTTGATCATCCCCATGTGCATAACAGATGGGATCATCATATCCCTACTTCCACTACGTAAATTCATCTCTGATTTTTGTGTGGAAGTTTCGTGATAATGGGGCATCACTCTTAAGGATGCAAGAGTGCTTCTGATTAGAGAAATTTCCCCATCCTTTCCTCCATGTAATAGTGGATCATGTCTTTCCATATCAGTGTTGTGATCCCTCCTTTTTTATTCTTATCCTATGTTATGAAAGATCTCACAATCTAAGGTGCTTTCTTTAGATGTAATTAACCCATTTACACCCAACATCCCTTTGGTTTGAAGAGTCTTGATCACAAAAGAATGATCTATCATAGTGTGTGTTCCCAAAACTGTATGCAATTTTGGAACACACTTCCTCCATTGTCTTGTCTCATTGTCTATCATCATAGACACATGCTTCTCATTCTCTTCATATGTAAGATCCCTTGGAGTTTCTTGCAAAGATACACGAGCCCTTCTAGTGGAAGCAATTGCTTCACCTCAATCTCCAAATAAAAGTAGATTTCCTCCTACTGTCACAACACTGGAGGATCTTTAAAGATATTCCTCTTCCTTCTCCTCATTAGTGGAGAATGCCTCATCATTAAGAGATCCTTTTTATTTTTCTTGATCTCCTCTTGAAAAAGGAATCCTCATGTCTTCTTCTTGAGAATAAATTTCTTGATGAAGTAGGGCCTTTTCCCTTGGCAAAAAATGTAGCAGATATTTAACCCCATCAACAATGTTCTGAAATGGAGTTGGCTTCATGGATCCTTCCAACTCATGAAAAGGTTCTAAGTCCTTGGGCTTGGTTTTCTTACCTAAATAAGTTTCATATTACCTAAAATCAAATATTTTCACTAACCTCCTAGTGAACTTTGCATAAGTAGAGATATTTTCATTTTTCAATGAAGAAGATTCAAATAACCACCAGGCATAAGCCTTACCTTGGAGATGCAACGCTTCTACTCTTATGGCTTCTTCTTCTTAAAATTTATGTAGCATAAAATATGTGTCTAGCTTCCTTATCGAAGACTTGGCTGAGCACTCAGATGATCCATCAAAAGTAGGTAGAAAGAACCTACCCAAAGTGTGTTGCATGCACCCTCTTATTCTATTGTATTTTTTAGATATTCTCTCTTCTTTAAGTTGACAAAAATCTTCGAAGCTTAGATTCTTCCTGAATCTTCTAGAATGGGATTCATATTCTTGGAGATATTCACAAAGAGTCCCCTCCTTTGGTGTTTCTCCTTCTGCTTCTCCTCTTGCTAGGAGTGTAGGCATGCTACAACATTGTAGATTTGATTGTGTGGTTGAATCCTCACACACATAATATGAAGAATTGGGGCTTTATTCATGTTTATTTCTTCTTGAGGGATCTTCATGTCTTTCCCTTCTCATTCCCTCGATTTCTCTTTTCAGCTCATGCATAGCTTGGAACAAAGTTTTTGAGAACTCTTTCGGTTTCATTCTTCCAGATAAATGGGTTTTACCCTTGTTTTCTTTGTCTTCTATGTAATCAATCTTCTTCTGTCTTTTCTCTTCTTGAAAAGACATATTGGCTTCTTAGAAAGCACATGCTGTGCCAAGATGATGCTATAATACCACTGTAATATTCCCAAATGGGGAATGCAGCAATATATGAAAGATATGCAGGAAAAATAACGCAGATGATCAAAGTAAGGGCAGGAGGAAAATATGGAGACTCTTCTTTAACATTTAAAACAACAAAATAGATGTACAATGAGGCCCATAAGATGTATAATAGAAAATAGAACTCTCCAATGGAAGAAAATCTTCAAAAAGAGGTGTTGCAATCACATGTATAGACTGAAAAAGGCTTGACAACGTTATTTTATGGAGCTGCAGCAGCTAAACGTTACACTTTATATCTAGAGCATATAAGTGCATGAAATTTTAGATCTATAATAGTTCCATACACTATAGAGGCTCTTATATCAATCCCACTTGGGGTTTTGAGCAAAACACCATGTTCATGAAGTAGATCTAAGATCTAAGTTGCGGATCTGTAGAAATATTCAGTGATTCAGAAATGTTCAGAAGTATGCAGATCATATCTAATATGAACATGAAATAGATTTTCTCCAATGGCTCTCCAAAGTGAAGGGCAGATTCCCAACACTTGAAACCCAGCTCTCCAAATGCTGTGCCAAAACACCCTGCAACAACACCTACAGAAATAATGAATTTATGGAAGAAATACTGCATTGTAGGCTTTAGAATAAGTTTGGATACATGCCAAGATCTGAAAATGATGCTCAATATGTTCAATACTCTATTGCTAATGGAATAGAAGACTTCCCCACTGAAAAATAGCACTGAAATGGTCAAGATCTGAGTATATCTAGCCTCCACTTGTTGCAGCTTTCAAAGAAAACCAAACCCTCAATAGGATATGTGTTGTAGCTCAAAGAAGAAGCTTGGCCTCAAGCCAGATAGTGGACTATGCAATACAAGACTCTCCAAATAGCTACTCAATGGGAAGAGGTGGGATTCCCGATCAGGAACACCCAATGCTAAACAACATTTGTAATCTAGGCTAAACAGCCAAAGAAAGTTGTATGTCTAAATACACAATACTTCAGAAAATACAATATCATCAACAACCTTCTTATGCTGCCATCCTCTTCCTTTTATAAGTTGAGAGTTTGCAAACCCTAAAATACCTTCATTGAAAACACTCCTTTCACACAAAGAAGCTCCATCTAAAACTGTGTTGTGCCTCATTGATAGCCACTCCTCCAAGTCATCGCTGTAGATATGGTCAAGTTTTACCTAGTCAAAATGTTCAACCTCTTTCACACCTAAGGGTGCTTGATTTTGCAGCCAAGATTTAGCCTTTTTCACATTTGGCTTTGATTTATTATTTATTAGGAGTTTTATGAACCTCCTATACACTTTTATTCTTTAAACATAGAAAGAAAACAAAATCGAATATTCCAATTAGCTTGGGAATAATTAGGAATATTACAAAATTTTCCAAAATCACACGGAATTTAGTTTCCTGTGTATCAATTTCAGAGTCGAAGGTGGAAACAATGACACGTGGCACGTCGTACAAGTTCGCTCAATTGAACCAGTCCAGAATTAGGTCATTGTCGGAGATTGGGAATAAATTTTCCTTGAAGAATCCAAATTAGGTCAGACTTGTGGAATTCTAAAGAAGATTCAAAGGGCTACTACAGGACCAAATTTTAGATATTGAAGATCCGAAATCACAAAGATAATGCAGTTACAATATACAGCTCCTCAAAAGCAAGAAAACGATGTGTATTTATTTTTAAAATTTCATAAGTAATGTCTGAAAAATTAGTTCTAAGTGATTCCAAGGGCATATTGAAGCATAGATATAAGTATTGGGTTCCAAAATTCCCCCTAAAAGTAATTCAACCCCCATTAAGACCTCAGAATACTCTACTATGACTCATGAAGATGAAGAAGTGCAACATGATATATCAAAATTATAAGAGCAAGTGCATTAAATTTCGTTCTCACAAAGAGCAACAAAAAATGAAATAGAAGTTTTGAAGAAAGGTGTAGAAGCTAAGATGGATGGGTTTAAGAAGGGAATGGAAGCTAAGATGGATGGTTTGAAGAATGGAATGGAAGACATGGAATCTAAGATTGATGGTATAGAATAAAAAATGAAAGACAACATGGAAGACATGAAGAATGATCTAAAAGCGGACATGGAAGGTTTGACAAAGTTGATACAAGAAATAATTCCTAATGGCGAAAATATAGTAGAGGAAACTCATGATGATAACAAAATAAAAATTAATCGTGATTTCATAAACTCTAATGTTGGATTGAAGACCCACCATATTCCGATATCGATATGAGGAAATTTCATGGCAAGGATCTTGTCACATGGATACTACAGATGGATCAATATGTTGATCTCAATAATGTGCAAAACACACAAAAGGTACGCATTGAAACTTTATATTTAGAACAAAATACATTTGTATGGTATCGATGGCTTTGGTCCCATAAAAAAATTGTCACTTGGTAAATTTTTATGGAGCAAATGATAGCACATAACGAGGATACAAAGAGCAACACCTTCTTTAGCCAATTGATAAATCTGAAACAAAAGGGTTCAGTGGTGGAGCACATTGAGGAATTCTAAAAAAATGAATATAAGGGTAAATGATATTCCAGAGGAACACATGATCGATGTCTTCATAGGGAATTTAAAGGATAACAACCAACATGGGGTTCACCTTTGGGAACCTGATTCATTGGTGAAGGCATTCAAGTTGGCAAGAAAACATTCAATGTAAAATTATGGCGACAAGGAAGCCTACCACTCACATCTATAAAAATGGAAGTGTTACTACTCCTAGACTTCCACAACCAAAAAGGTTGACACCACAAAAATTGGAAGAAAAAAGAGAAAAATTTCTTTGCTACAGTTGTGATAGAAAATACATTAAAGGTCATAAGTGTGTTGAGAAGAAATTATTATACATAGATCGTGAAGAGGAGGAAGAAAATGAATAAGAAAATTAAAAATAAGAGGATATACACCTGGAAAAAACCTTAGAGAAAGAAGAAATGAGTCAGGCCATATCGTGTAATGCATTGGTAGGAATTACCACTCCTCAAACTCTTAATATAGAAGGACATATCAAGAAGACAAAGGTAATAGTGTTGATTGATTTGGGTAGTACCCATAATTTTATTCATTTTAAGGTAGCCAAGGAATTGAGTTGCTTCCCATACCCAGCACTAGAATGTCAAGTAAAGGTTGCAAATGGAGGAACTATAAATTGATTTGGAAAATGCCATAATATCAAGCTAACCATGGGGGAATATGTATTGAATAGTTCAATTCTTTCCATTCCAATGGGAGGTGTTGATGTTTTACTAGGAGTACAATGGTTACAATCTTTGGGGATGGTAGCTTTTAATTTTCAAGAACTTTTCCTGAAATTCTTTTCCGTAGGAAAGGAAGTTGAATTTTTGGCTATCGCAGGGAAGCTGGGAAAAATAATAAGCTCTAATTTCTTGAAAAATCTTTTGAAGAAATAAAAATGAGGCGTAATTGCACAATTATGCACAATAGAAGTTCCAACATCGAAATCATCTATTTCTCTAGATCTCCAAAAGGTCTTGGACAATCATTCCAAGGTGTTTGAAACTCCCAAATGACTCCCACATATTCATGATCATGATCATGCTATTCATTTGATTCCAGGAAGTGTTCCTCAAAACATCAGGCCTCACAGATACCCTTATGCCCAAAAGAGATAAATTGAACGTATGATTGCAGAAACGTAGGCTAGTATAATTAAACCTAGTCAAAGTTATTTCTTTGTTCTAGCAGTATTCCTGCAAAAGAAGGATGGATCATGGCACATGTTTCCGGATTATAGGGAGCTCAATAAGCTCACTATTAAAGATAAATTTCCCATTCCTATGATTGATGAATTATTGGATGAATTACATGGAGCAATTTGTTTTACCAAGTTGGACCTTTGTTTAGGATATCATCAAATTAGAATGAAGACTGAAGATATTTTGAAAAAAACATTTCGAACTCATGAGGGTCATTATGAATTTTTTGTCATGCCTTTTGGCCTTACCAATGCACCTTCTAAATTTCAAGGGTTGATGAATTCCATTTTCAAACCCTTCCTTAGAAAATTTGTGTTAGTATTTTTTGTTGATATACTAATCTACATTAGGTCTTGGAAGGATCATGTTCAACATCTTGACAGGGTGCTCAAACTATTGGAGGAGAAACAATTATATGAAAAAACCTCCAAATGTTTCTTTGGAGTGAAAGAGGTGGAATATATGGGTTATATTCTATCTCACGAGGGTGTTAAGGTAGACCCTAACAAAATTAACGCCATTCAGGAATGGAAAATCCCCAAAAACATAAATCACTTGTGAGTATTTCTTGGGTTAACAGGGTATTATTGCAAGTTTTTTAAGAATTATGGGAGAATAGCAGCACCTCTAACAACATTATTGAAGAAATATGCATTTTTATCGACTCCTAAAGAAACTAAGGCCTTTGAGCATCTTAAAGAGGCAATGTTCCTAGCACCGGTATTAACTACTCCAGACTTCACAAAAACCTTTATTGTGGAATGTGATGCCTCAAGAAATGGAATTGGTGTAGTTTTAATGCAAGAAGGAAGAGCCATTGCTTTTGAAATTCATCCAATCAAAGGAAAGTATTTACATAAAGCTATTTATAAGAAGGAAATGTTGGCAATACTATATGCACTAAAAAAATGGCGACCTTGCCTAATGGGAATACACTTCAAGGTAAAAACCGATCATGATAGTTTTAAACACTTTTTGGAACAAAGAATATCTACAGAAGAGAAGAAAAAATGGGTTACAAATATGTTGGGCTATGACTTTGAAATCATGTACAAAAAATGGAAGCTAAATGTTGTTGCAGATGCACCCTCAAGAAAGGATGAAGAGGTGGAAGCATTTCTTTGTGCCATTTCTATCATCCAAACAGATTGGATAACCGAAGCAAGGGATGAATGGAAGAAGGATGAAGAAGTGTGGACACTCATTCAAAAGTTGGAGCAAGATCCTAGTACATATGATACATTTAGTTGGAAAAATCACTCCTTATGGTACAAAAATAACTTATATCTTTGTAAGAATTCCCAACTAAAACAAAATATTCTTTTGGAATTTCACACATCTTCCTTAGGAGGACACTCAATACTTTTAAAAAAATTACCACAGGGTGAAGAAATATTTTTTTTTGGATCGCCTTAAATCTTATATTCAAAAGTTTGTGGCGGAATGTTTGTTTTCCCAACAAAATAAAGTTGAGACAATTAAGACCCCGGATCTTCTAAATCCTTTATCCATTCCAAGTAAACATTGGGAGGATATTTCAATGGATTTTATCACAGGTTTACCTAAGTCTGAAGGAAAGAGTGTCATCATGGTGGTAGTTGATAGACTTACCAAGTATGCACAATTTTGTGCATTATGTCATCCATTTAGAGAAAGTACATTCAATGCTACTGCATTTATGGAAACAATTCAAAAGCTACATGGAAACCCAAATATTATTGTAAACGACAGAGATCCCATTTTTACTGGAAATGTTTGGATGGAATTACTTTCTTGTTTGGGTACTCAACTAGCTCACAGCTCATCTTGTCATCCTCAATGTGATGGGCAAACTAAGATAATGAACAAATGTTTGGAAGGATATATTTGTTGTTTTGTATCTAATAAACAAATACAATGGGTAAAGTTGTTACCTCTGGCTGAATGGTGGTATAACACTTCCATACTACAGCAAAAATTACCCCATTTATGGCACGTTATGGATATCATCCACTGCCTATCACATCATCTTTAAGAGAAAATTCTAAGGTTCAAGAAGTGGAAGATCACATCGAGCATCAACAACAAGTTTTCCAACTCTTAAAGGATAACCTAAATTTGGCACAAAATCGAGTGAAACAATAGGCAGATCAACATCGCAGTGACTCACAGAGATAATTTTAAGGATGGACATTTATCTTAAAGTTTAAAAACCTATCGAATCTTAGTAGTCCCCAATATGTAAATTGTAAATTTTTTTATGTTATTTTTGTAAAACTATTTAGTTTTATAATCATTTTATATTAGTATATATAAATTTTTGGCGATTTTTAGGGTAAAATATTTTTATACTATAAATTTGGGGGAATCAATTTAAAAAAAAAATGGAAATTGGCGAAACTTGTTTTTGGAAAAAGCATGGAAAATTAGCCCACCTGTGAATATTAGCCCCTAAAATTTTCCATGGCAGCAAGAGAAGTTTTGATCTAGGAGACTGGGTATTTTTATGGCTACAACCATACAAACAAATGTCCCTCAAGCAAGATAAGAAGGATAATAAATAATCGCCAAAGTACTATGGTCCTTACAGGGTGTTGCAAAATATTGGTACTATGGCATACAAATTGGTGCTTCCTGCTTCTTCTCGAGTGAATCCAGTTTTCCATGCTTCATGCTTAAACAAGGTTATAGGTGATAAAAGTCTAGTTCAAACAATATTGCCAAAACTTGATGAGGAAGGAAAAACCATATTGGAACCTAAAGTAGTCACTGAAACAAGAACTCGATAGCTAAGAAATTTATCAATTTTATGGTATCCCATTAAGTGGAAGAACTTACCCACTGAATATTCAACATGGGAGGATGAGAATTTTATAGGGAAGCATCCAGAGCTACTCAAGCATTGGGGATGACACTTTTTTGAAGGAGAGGGGCATGTTAGGTCCATATATTACTAGTGTAGTTCCTTATTGTTGTTAGTGTATCCACCCTATTGTCATTGGTGTACCCCTGTAACCCCAATATTGTTATAATTTTTCCTTTACATTATTATTGTTAGGTTGGCTAGGATTATATTGTGACCCCATGGACTCCGACATATATAAAGGAGGTTTTTTTATTTGTATCATCCAATAATTTTTCATTTAAGTAATGTAAAGGAGGTTTCCCCCTCGAGGTGGCTTGTTTCTAAGGCGTTGATCTCTCTTTTCTTCTATTTTTGGAGTTGGTTTCATAACATTATGGTGCTAGATTTTTGCCTCACATCATAGTCCATTGGAAAATATGCCCTTGAGGATCATCCTTGCCATCATATTTTACTTCGAGTCTAGTATTTAATTCACCAAATATTATCTTCATCAATCTGTGATATTCTCTCGAGCTTCCAATATTTTTCTTATGGGTACCCCAACATCTAGTAGGTGTAGATTTCAACACTACGTCCAAAGCTTGTAACATTTGTTCTTCAGGTACTTCTCTTTCAAACTCATTTATGAATAGATTGACATTTCTTATCCCATAATAGTAAGGAAAATTACATACCTCTATAGTGATGTAGCAAAGTGATCTTGTAATTTTGTTACATTGCCTAGTAGAAAATTTACACACCTTATTCTGCCAATTCTCTAGTTCTTCATCAGAATCTAAAATACATGATCTATTCTTTTCCCAGCTTATCCTTCCATAATAGTGGTATTGATCCAATATTCCTCTTTGGTCGTGATCTTGTAGATATTATCAATATACACATCGCACTAATCATCACGAACAAGCTATGTATACCACACTCTTTCTGATGGGTCTAGGGGAAAAACAACCCTCACATCGCCTTGCTAAAACACCATATTTATATTATTCAAATCGATGATTACATTAGTATCAAAATACCAATCCAATCCAAGTAGCACTAGATATGGATTTTTTTCATCTACAATCTCAATTACTTCAAAATCTACCATAGCAGGCACTCCTTCAGTGTGTACTACTATACTAGTAGATCTTTCCATTGGAATAATCTTCTGTTGATTAGCCATTCTTAACTAGATCAGTGACCATTGCAACTGTGGTTTTCCCATGTGCTACCATGTTTTCTTAAAAAATACATTGGCATCAGATCCCAAATCTAGGATTACCTGATCCATGTCGTAGTCCCCAATTTGTGCAGTTAATCTCATTTCTCTTCATTTCCTCTTCTTATGCTAATAAATTTTATTTATTGTGCGTGGCTCGTTGCATGGACCTTCGCTTCTTGTGCAGGATTCTATCAACGCCTGGATACTTTCGACAGCCTTCTGGTCTCTTAATAACTTCATGCATGTCTACAAAAATGATTTCAATATAGCTGGATAAAACTCCTTTGTCACCTGGGTGCTGTTATTCTGAGGTATTAACGTATGTTCGATCTGTGACTGAGTTCTAGATGTCGAAGCTCCGGGGTCCATGAAACTCTTCTTTCCCTCAAAAAATGTCTCCTTTTCTCTTTACATATTGAACTCAATACTCTTATCTCCAACATTTCTAACCCATGTGTCCTCCATAGGATTTTTTCCTGCTGCGTTATATTTCCCTGTAGCTACACCACTTCGAGTTACTATGCTAACACTAGACTCTTCTTAGCGTGGCTCCAAAATCATCATTTATAAGTTCTACATAGGCTGCTGATTTATTTTCTCCTGCATCTTTGATATTAGAGCAGGACAATCTTCTATTACATGATCAAAAGCTCTACAATACCTGTACGAGGGGGCTATGTGATTCTGACAATCCCTCGCGAAGTTTCCTACTTCACTGCAGTTGTAACATATGATTTGGCCACATCATTTACCATCACCTCCTCCTCCTCCTCCTCCCCCTTGGCCTTGGAAGCTTCCATGCTCTGCTGAAGAACCATGATCTTTATGCGTGCACCCTTCAGCTTGAATTTGTTATGCACCCGTAGTCTTCTCTATTATTAACTTAAAAATATGACAATTATTCTCGTCATTCCCTAAGGAACTATACAAGTTACAAAATAGATGCTTCGGGGTATGGACATACTTCTAAAACAAATATCATTATTTCGCTAAACTTTTACACATGTCACACCATACACTTGACCCTGGGTTCAACGGATTAGGCACACCATTTTTTATGTAATCTATATACACATGGAACTAATATTTATAATGGCCTTCTGCCTTACATTTGATATACCATACCTATAAGAAAATTTTTGATCAGATTTCCTTACCCTTCTTTAGATATTGCAACTCCGAATGCATTGTTGCTAATTGGATATGAATTTGTTGTACCCATACTTGGGTATCTACAACTGGCAAAGCTTCCAATTTCATAGATATTTCCAGACCTTCAACCTGTGTTGCTATCTTCTATTTTTTCAAGGTTGCCTGATATGTGGCAATAACACATCTATAAACCAATCCTTATGCTACTCGTTAGGAATTTGGAAGTTCACTTGTCCTAGTAGCATATTGAACCTTTGATATGATTCCAAAAAAAAATTAGTTACCACTTGTTTGATCTCTTTTATCTCTATAATCCACTGTGACTGCGATTTTGTCTTCTTAAATTCGGCGTTGAATGCTATATTTGTCTGATGCAACATGGAAGACTGATGCATCATGGAGTACTTCATATACCATGCCAATGACATTTCTAGCAGCGTTGTGACAATATGTGCCTTATTTATGTCATCATCTGTGACCTATCACACTTTTGATACTGATTCAACGATAAAACAAAATTTTTCAGGATCCTATGATCTCAGACGTTTGAAAATAGGCATTCTGACTTCATTAGCCATGTATCTTGGGGGAGGTGTAGGTGGAGGTGGAGGTGGAGGTGGAGGAGAAGTATGGAGATGGGGATGTGGAGTGAGGGGATTAGTAGGATGGGGAATCCCAAATATTCCCTAATGATCTCTGAATTCTAACAGTGACGCACCTCTAAGGGTTGTGGATTTAACTTCTCCTTCAATTTTAGATTTAGTCAACAACAAATTGTAATAAGCCTCAATGAAGTTATCACGATCTACCCTAAATCGTCTACCACTTCATGTAGACCTAGACTTACTTCTTCTAGACATCAATCTGATTGCATACATAATACACCCTTTTCACATAACAGAATCTTAATACATTGTTGGCTCAAGGGTTCCTAACCTAGGTTCATAAGTTTAAGATTTGCCAATAAACCCCTATACTATTGGCCCTTTTAGCAGTGCCCTGCTTGCGCAGGTCAAAGTCTCACCCGAAGTAGTATGGGAGGGTGCTGGAACCAGGTTTCTACACCCTAAAAGAGAGTAGGTAAGTCAAGAAGTGTTGTGTTCCTAGCTTATCAACTTCTCTTTTAACAGATTTGGTTAGGGGCTTATGTCCTAGAGCTCAGATCTAATAATTACCTTCACATCCATGTGCGTACTACCAATATATCAGCACAACAACAATTGTCATAGGAGTTATCAGATCATAGATTCATATAACAGAAAAAAATATACTTTCACAACTATCAAACAGATACTCTCGTAGCTTAATCATACATCCCAATTTCGGATAAATTATAACAGAACAGATCCAGATCACATCACATATCAACAGTATTTTGCATATATATTAATACCAGAATCTTCTTACAATCCCAAAATACCACCTATGCACACAGCCAGTAGGGTCTGCACACAGCAGGACTGAGGAGCTCTGCACACACAGCCAGTAGGAGTCCTTCCCAAAATCCCAACAATAGATCTAACAATTCGTGCTTAACATCAATCTCAATTCTTTCCTGCCTATGACAAAAAAAGGTTTATCTATTTATACTGATTTAGCTACGCATCCAATGGTCTAAAAATCATGGTTTGTTGATTCTTAGTATACCCTTGACCCGTTACAATGCATTAGGGGCCTTGACCCACCCCAAAACCCCCGCGTTAGATTAAATATTACAAAAATATACAAAAATGGACAAAATTCACAGCTTTAGGAGACCCTATTCCAACAGTCCCCCAACACAATCTTGTGACTTGTCCCGAGTCACTATGATGGTGCGGTCTCCACCTGCTCTTGAAATAATCTAATCACCTCGGCTAATGGGGGTAGGACACCTTAATTTTGAGCAGTGGCATTCTATGCGATGTCAACCAACTTTTCTGAAATCGGGCCTTCCGTCGCAGCAGTGACACTCTCCAGAGTCTGGTTCAGCTGCTTAGCCGCGAAATCAACATCTTGTGAAAGCTTGAGGGCCTCAGTAGCCCAAGGCTTCAAGCGGTCGCCGAGGACCTTATTCTTCTACCAAAGTTCATTAATATCAGCTTGGAGGGCATGATTGGTGCGCATTCATGTCAGATGCTGAGTAGGAACTAAAATGGGTAGGGTGGCTTCTAACGTCTCGAACTCTTCTTCTTTTTGCCAGAGGTCCTGGTTGATGCCAAGCAGGATCAACTTGTGCTAGAACTTGGTCCATAGCTGCATGGCTATTTCTAATAATTGGGTACCCTGCATGATTTTACCTGTAATGGAATTCACATTCGTGGTGACCAATGCAATTCGCTAGGCCCACATCTCTAGAGGTGTTTCGGGCTACAGCTTAACCTGCAGATCGGTGATCTGTTGCTCCATCCATGTCTTAACCACCTGAAATTCCTCCCAGGAGACCTTTAGTGCTACGACCAACTGTTTGACCTTAGCCTAAGGGGTGGCTGTGGCTGAGATCTCTGTGGTAACATCTGCACAAAGTTGGTGAATCATGTTTTTGAGCTCCGTTTTCTTCGCGGTGGCAAGGCACACTTCAATGCTCTTTGAATCAATTATCTGTTCAGCCACTCCGAGTTGTTCATGCACATATTGGTCTTGATGGTGAATTTCCTGAAAGACAGAGGTGTGGAGACCTAGCAGGGCCTCATGAGGTAGCCGAACTAAATTCAATTGGACTTCTGTACTAGCCTTGACTTGTATTCCCAGGTTGGGTGGATTGATCACAAGGGTGATTCCAGGTAGTAAATAGGGGTGACCTTCATCTGTAACTATTGCTGCACTGCTGTTGGCTGAGGGCGTGTGTACTTGGGTCACACTAGTCTGAAACATTTCTATCTTCAGCTATAGCACATGGAGCTCAACCTAGATTGTGTCGACCACAGCTTTCTACTGCTCCTCTAAGGCTACCCATTTGTCCTCTACAGCCAGAGTGACTGCATCAATAATTTTTTCAAGGTCTCCATCAGTTAATGTGAGTGTCTCGTCTCATTCAGTCCACTGAGAGCGCTGCTTCTTTCCGGGCCCTTTGACAGGCTCGCTTGTTTTCTTCATGCTGTGGGGGGAGGCAGGTCCTCCTACATCCATTCCTTCTATACCCATGTCTGGCTGCAAATCTACTTGAGTCTCCACCCTGGCATCCTTCTCAAGGTTTTGCTTCTATTGTGAAACCTTTTGTGCAGTTGCGCCTGTGTCTTGTCTGGTACTTTTTATTGGCCCTCTGGTATCCTTGAGGACAACAAAAGATTAATTTTGGTGTGTTGGTTCCTGCAGAGCTCTTTGCGCCAGTTTTGAACCCAATCTTACAGTTAGGAGGCCAAAGTGCAATGAAATTATCAATTTCTTCGTGTGCCACCATATAAGGGAGCAAGGTCCAGGCTTTTTCCTTGTGTGCTCGAATCTGGACGTTGTGGATGGTGACTTGGAAAGCCGCAATGCCTTTGTATATGTCATATACTGCTAGAGACAACCGTGGTTGGGAATTAATGGCTGCTGCAAAAATACTCTGAAAGAGGACCCTGAAGACTTGGTTGTCCTCGAGACGCTGCGCATCCTTCAAATCCCATAGGTTTGCATATTGGGCCACTTTGCACATGTCAGGGGTGAGTTCTGGTAATACAGATTCCTTCGAGGCTTCCCGGGAAATCAATGCAATGAGAAGTAGCAACCACGAGTAACAAAATGCCCGTCCATGCTCCTGGGATTTGCAGACACTGGCCAAAAATTCATTACACAAATATTGCGACCAGTTGAAACAGAACCCTTTCTCACACTAGCCTGTGAGCTGAATTATGTATGCGGGGATGGAGGTGACCTAACATTTCTGCATCATTTTTCACGCCAATAACATGGTACCCAGCTATCTAGCAGGATCACTGATGGTTTTTATCATGAATCTGCGAGTATTCTGCTCCACATGGTATTTTTGTCACAGATACTTAGTATTTTTCCCTTCATACTTCTTTCCAACGCGCTCGAGAGGGTTCATCCCTGCCATAGGAAGACTAGTGATTCGATGGATGAGCACAATGTCAATAGGGGTTCGATCCTTGATCCACAAACACCCATCATTTACTAGTGCAAGCAACTGACACACTAGAACGTTCGTGACATTATAATGGCTGAAATGTGGCATCCTGAGCAGGTTGAAGAGCTCGGGCCCTGCCACGGCGTGTACCCAGCTTATGGGGACAATTTTTATCCCATCATCCTCCTGAACTTGTTCCACATATAACTTGGGCACCAATTTGGGGAAGGCCTCCAAATTGGCCAAGTCATGATCGTCAAATTTAATTTCACGGTGTTCTCCAAAAGGTTCACTAATGACAGGGACCTCACCCGGGGTTAGTGGCATCTGCAAGTAGGTGATCATACTGTCGAGGTTCTTTGGCATGCACGTTGAGGGCCTGCGTGGCAAAATGAAAGGAGGTAATTGATGGGCTCTGCTACCTGAACCTCTTCCTCTTCCACCCACACCTGGGGTGTCGCTCATGGGGATTTTACGTTTCATGGGGAAGTATGAGGCTTCCCTGCGGCCCATTACATGGGTTTTGGGGGCTTTCCTGAGCCCTATGATTTTTTCCTTCCCCTTACTCGTGACTGGGGTGGAGAAAAATTCTTTGGCCTCAGACTTAATCTCCACCACTTCCTCAATGCCTTGTTTCACCGAGATTACTGGTTCTGACGGTTCAGTAAGATTCGTAGCCATCATCCCAGCATGAAAGAAAAACTCAGGATTTCTACTCTCAGAGGGAGCAGGTTGCTCAGACATGAAAGAGACGCTACAGGCACAAAAATTCTTATAGCATAAATTCGGCCAGGACAAATATGTCAAGTACGAGCTATTCAAGCGATATGGAACCCTTGTTTGACCTATCCTGCCCTTTTTATAGCCTCAATGAGTGCCCAACAGTAGGGTAAATGCTACTTGGAACTTACCATAAGGCACGGTAAAAAATCTCTAGAGACTGCCTCATTAAATTTCGGCTGCCTACTCCATCCAACGGTAATTTTTTCTTTTTACCTGATTTGACTATTCCAATGGCTAGTTTTTTCACCCTGGGTGCACTCAGTGCATCCATGTGCTTCCAGCGCACCCCTGTGCTATGAGCATACCTCCTGCACCCCCAGCACACCTGCGGCATTCTCAGTCTATTCCTTCTAAATTTATTTCCATGTCATCGGCACACTTCTCCGGGCTTCCAATCCTATGGCTTCCTACTGCACAGAGCATGATACCTGCTGCACGTACGTTCCTTGGTGGAGCTATCCCACTTCATACAACTACTCCGGCCATATAGTCATTTTATCCGATATGTTTTGAGCTGACTACCATTGATGTATCCGGGTAGCATATCGCCATGCAGGGTGCCTAATCGCATAGCTCTGCCATCCGTGATTTCCTTAACTATATAGGGTGCACGCCAGTGCTGTCAGAACTTCCCCGGATGTCTCGCAAACTAGCTATCATATAGTAGCACTAAATCACCCTCCACAATGGAGTTTCGTCGGATATGTTGGTCATGCCAGGCCTTATCCCATGCGTTCTGAACCTGCTGATTGAAGTTAGCAATAAAGCGGTCTTCCTCCAAAGCCACAAGTTTCGCTAAACGCTCCTCCATGATATCAGGCTCTACCATATTCGTAAAGGCTGTGATGCATAGACTAGGAACAATATATTCCATGGGAATAATGGCCTCCTTTCCATAAACCATCCTAAACAGTGTTTTCCCTGTCATTTTTTTGCAGGTGGTGTGATATGCCCAAAGAATAGACGGGATGCGCATGTCCCAGTCGCTATGATCGGCGTTACAAACCTTAGCTAGTGTGTTCTCCAAGCCCTTATTGAATGCTTAAAATACTCGGTTCACCTGAGGATGATATGGAGTGCTTATGGTGTGATGGATCTGGAATTCCTCCGTTAAAGCCTGTATAGTCTCATTAACAAAGTGTGTACCCCTATCGCTCATCAAAATTTTTGGACACCCAAATTTGGTCAGAATCTGCTAAAAGATGAAGTGCACAATGGTATCTGCAGTGTAGTCCTTCACATCTTGTGCTTCGGCCCATCTAGTTACATAGGAAGTGGAAATGATGATGTAGCACACACTTGGTTTCTTTCCGAGTGGGTTAATAGGTCATACAAAATCGATGGCCCATTTGTCAAATGCTTGTAGGGCCATCTGCACTTGAAGGGGAATTTCATCTCTACACGATGGCCTTCCTATCCATTGGCATGTATCACAGGCTTTACAATATTCATGAGAGTCAATATGCAGGGTAGGCCACCATAGGCCAGCTCTTAAGATCTTTTGCATCGTTTCTTTCCCCGCGTAGTGACCTCCTACTACCCCGTCGTGGGCTTCTACCAAGATATCATGTCGTTCATGCTCCAAGATGTACCTACGTAGCACTTC
The DNA here is from genome assembly GCA_034641835.2 of Pinus albicaulis. NCBI lineage: Eukaryota > Viridiplantae > Streptophyta > Pinopsida > Pinales > Pinaceae > Pinus > Pinus albicaulis. The sequence continues at coordinate 335,701,858 of CM076573.1, forward strand.
ATCTGTGCCCATCTTATACAAATGCCCTGCGATGATGGTAAAATCCGTAGAATGGGCTACCAGCTCCTTCTTTTGTTGCACCAAATATTCCATAGGTCCGATGCCCATAGTTAGGAACTGAACGATGTCAGCGAAGTACACATCAACCAACTTAATAACAAATAACTATGTGTTAGGAAACCCTTCCTCCAAGTTGGTGGGTTCCTCACCACTATCAATGCGAGACAAGTGATCTGGCCTGACATTTAATTTCCTTGGCTTGACAATGATCTCGAAGTTGTATTCCTCGAAGAGCAAGATCCATCAACAAATCCCCCCCCCCCACAACACAGGCTTATTCACCAGGTACTTCAAAGCCGAATGATATGTGAAAATTTTGAAGTTCCCTCGTAATAGATAGTGCTGATAATTCTGTAGTGCATAAAGCATGGTCAACCCTTCCCTCTCCGTGGTGGAAAAATTGCGCTCCACACCCAAAATTTTATAACTAGCAAACGCGATTGGGTGATCAATGTCTTCGACTCTAAGCTATGTAAGGACCACTCCCAGGGAAATTCCTGAAGCATCGACAGGAACATGAAATACCTTCACCCAATTAGGAAAAATAAGAATAGGTGTAGATACCATCTTTTCCTTCAGTAGCTCAAAGCTCTTCTGGCACTCGTCATCCCAAAAAATTGAAACATCCTTCTTAAGCAGCTTTTCCAAAGGGGTTGTGATCAGTGCATATCCCTGAATGAATTTTCTGTAGTAGCTCATTTGTCTAAGGATCAAACGTATCTATTTCTCAGTCGTAGGCACTGCCAGATTGATGATAATTGTAGCTTCTACAGGGTCCACCATCAACCCTTGTCGGCAGACATATGTCGGAAAAAGATTCTGAAGGGTATGCAGAAGATACATTTCTTGATATTTAGAGAAATTTGGTGCTTCTGACAAGTATCCAACATCATGGGCATGTTTGAAATGTGCATCTTTACTAAGCCAAAGACAGTCCAATCATCAAAGTATACCTCCAGAAATTTATGAATGAACTATTTGAATACGCTGACTACTACCCGTGAGAAGATGGCAGGAGAATTTTTAAGCCCAAATGGCATGACCATATACTGAAAGGATCCCCATTCAGTGGAAAATGTGGTTTTGCTGCAATCTTCGGGTGCGATTCTGATCTGACAGTACCCAGAGAACCCATCAGTGAAGGAATACACCTCTTGGCCTCCTACGCTATCCAGGATCTCATCGGAGAATGGTGTAGGAAATGGATCATGTACGCATGCATCATTCAACTTGTGAAAATATACATAGAAGAAGATTTCCCCCTTTGTCTTATTTTCTTGAACCACCATAGGACTCACCCAATCCAACTATTTGACCGGTTCGATGATACCTGCAGCGATCATTTTATCGATTTCCTCCCTAACCTTATACTTATACTTAGGGTTCAGTCAATAAGGGCATTGCTTTACCAGGCGGGAATTTCGTTTCAGAGTGATGCGCATAACCTCTAAGTCCCTCATGATCCCCTTAAGCTCTGAAAAATTTGTTGGAAATAAGTCTTGATATTCCATGAGTAGATCTGCAATCTGGCCTACTGTCTCATCATCCCAGTAGTCCCCAATTTTAACCAACTTGGATTGCTCTTCCATACCAATGTTAACTTCTCGCAGCTTCATAGGTTTCGTAACGTCCACAGTGTGTAACAGAGGTCCTGCAACTGTGCGTCCCCCCTCTGATTTTGGGATCGAGATAATACGTGGTTCTTCACCACACTCTTCTATGGTGATATTGCGGCAGTTGACAATATCCTACATCTGCATTTCTGTATATTCCTAATTAGTCCAAGCTAATAGAAATATTCAATTTTGTTTTGTTTTTCATTCTTATGAATAAAATTGTAAAGGAGGACCAATAATGACTCCTAAACATCAAAATAAATCAATTCTCAATGTGAAACAATCTAAATCTAAGCTACTTTCATAAACACACTTAAGTGTGAATGAGGCTGGAACAATTTACTGGGTCAATAGGACCAAATCAATAGTGTTGTCTAGGTGAAATGTCTCCAAAAGGCACAACGCAGTCCATATTGGAAGCCACCCATGTGAATGAGGCTAATTCATCAAGATGGTATAGGGTTTGGAAAGGCTCCCACATTATAAAATAAGGATGAGGACACCAAGAGAGGGGTCAATCATTTGATATTGCTGAAGGTATTGTCTGTTTAGACAAACTTCATTCTCTAGCTTTTTAGCTAAGAATACTATTGTTTAGCACTTGGGTGTTCCTAGTCGGGAATCCTACCTCCTTTCTTGAGTAGTTCTTGGAGGAGACTTGTTCTATATTTTCCACTATCAGGGATGGGCCAAGCTTCATCTTCCAACCAAAATTTAGATCTTGTTGAGGGTTTGATTTTTTTTGTAAGCTGTAGTATTGGAAGATAGATCTATTTAGATCTAGGCAAATCTAGTGCCTCTTCTCACTGAGTGTGTCTTTTAACCTCCTAGAAGGGTGTATTAGATCATTGGAGTTGCATTTTCAGATCTAGGCATCAGGCCTGTTCAATACTAAATAAAATAGCACATTTTCTCTCCCATAACTGTGTTATCTGCAAGAGGGAAGTTTCAGGGGTTTTGAGCAACGTTTTGGAGGAGTGATCTTTGGTCTTGAGGGGTTTTCCTTGAACTGTGGTGATCCATGGATTGTCCATCTAATCCATGTTCATTTCATATCTAATTTGCATCTAGCTCTATTTAATGCAGAATTCCTGAATATTACTGCAGGACTACAACTTATATCTCAGATCTACTCACTGATGTTCATGATTTTCTCAGATCCCCAAGGGGAATGTATTAAGGAGCCCATCTAGTACAGAGATATGTATTGGATCTGTATTTTTGTGTACAGATCTGCTATATATCTGATGTGTAATATATATCATTTTTAGCATCAATAAAATAATGCTATCAGGCTTTATAGTCCCATCTTGTTGTTGCAGCACCTCAATCTTGAGGGTTTCTTCATGTAATTCTTTTGTTTACCTATTGAAAATTGTATAAACCTGCTATAGATATGATTTAATAAATTACATACTATATTTCATCCATCACCTTCATAAAATCACGATGCATGTGCTTTAGAAATTTCTGCATACCACAAGTCATGGGGATTTGGCATTTTTAAGCTATATCGAGGGTGGTAGAATTGTTTAACATAGCTAGAGTCATTTTTTTGGACTTAAATTGGATATGTAAGTCTCTTAGGACATAATATACTAGATTCCACCGTCACTTTCCCTTATTTTTACGCTCATCTCTAAAATTAACCTTTTTAGGGCATAAACTGCTGCTTTTCCCCAACTTTTGGCTCATAAAATGAAGTATAGTTTGCTTTTATAGCTTGGATTAATGGCTATGTGTTTCTAAAATTTCCTGTGATCTTATTGGATGCTTCATATCTATTATTGAGTTTATATATTGCTGCAGTCCCTCTTTGTGGCATCTTTTCAAGGAAACTAGGTGTGGGAGATCTGTTTAACCCACCTACAAGGATTTATTTTTGATACCCTCTGGGATTTAGGACTTATATACTCATATATAAGGGATCAAATTTCTGATTTTCATTTATGTAGTAGGCATTCTTGGAAAATTCATTTTCCAGTCATGCTTTGCTGACAGTTCCCATTTTGGGATATTACAATGGTATCAAAGCATATTTTTTGGCACAACCTGTGCTTTTCTTGCAGATCCAATATGTCTCCAGAAGAGGAGGTACCTCTCACTATCAAGAAGGAAAGGTACCAAATAATAAGAGAGAAGAAATATTACATAGAGGACAAAGAGAAGGAGGGTGAAACCCCTTTACTTGGAAGGATTGGAAGGGAAGAGTTTTCTAACACTCTCTCTCAAGCCATGCATGAATTAAAGGAAGAAATTAGGGGAATGAGGAGGGGAAGACATGAAAATCCCTCAAGGATTTCTTCTCATGAAGAAAGCCCCAATACTTCTTATGTTGTGTGTGAGCATTCAGCCACACAATCTGATCTACAACGTTGTAACATGCCTACTTTCTTGTTGAGATAAAGTGGAAAAGGACGAATGACGGAAGAGGAGGTCTCCCTACTTCTTTTCCAAAACTTGGAAGGTATTAAAGAAGATCTCAAGGAGATGGAAAGGGAGGAGTGTAGAATATTTTCGGAAGGGTTTGAAACAAGCCCTAGCTATTCACATGATGTGTTTGGGCATTCAGCCACACAGGCAGATCCACAGTGCAGTCTATTGCCCACATTGACTGCAATAACGATGGAGGAAGAAGATGCACCAAGGGAGGAGACCTTGAGTGAATATCTTCAGGAGCATGAATCTCAATCATTGAGATTTAGAGAGCACCTAGACTTCCAAGGGTTTTGTAAAATCAAGGAGGCAAGATCCAACAGCCACAAAAGAAGAAATAGAGGTAGAATCTTCCTATCTCACTTTGATGGATCAGAAGGGTGCACAACAAAAGCTTGGGTAGAAGAGCTAGATTGCTATTTTTATCTACACCAAGTTTCAAAGAAGGAAGCCATCAGAGCAGCAACACTGCATCTCAAACGTATGACCCATGATTGGTGGTTTAATGATTATACTTAATTTTGTCATGCAAATGTATAAAAGTATGTTGAGTTCACTAAAGGATTGATGAGGAGATTTGATAAAGAACATTGTGAACCATCATTTGTTAAAAGAAAAGACTCAAACACTTTGTATGAGTTGGAGATGTTAGCCCCTATGAATTTTTTGACAAGCAAATAGGGGGCTAAAATATTTTTGAGCCTTCAAGGAATGCATTTCCCTTTGAAAACACATAATCCTTGAAGCCTCTGTGTGTCCATTGCCTCAGAAAAATCCTCACTGTTGTTTCTAGGTCAATAAGCCCCTCTGTTGTGAAAGGAATGCCCAAAGCCCCTCCCCTTATTTCATCCTCACTTAGCTCCTATTTCTCTCTCCTTTTCCCTCCCCTAGTTCCTCTAACTTATCCCAAAATCGCCTTTAAAACCTACACACACCCCTTGTTTGGTTTAATTCCCCCTTCTTCCCTTTATCGTTACCCCTTTCTGGCCTCAAATTGCATTAAAAAGGGGCCGAAACCCAAATTTTAACATATATCAGAACCTAGCCCCCTTCGGCCAGCCCCCAAGCTGTTTCCCCACATAACCCGGGTGCTAGAACCAAGCGCTAGCCCAAAAAGCACTTATCGCAAATGAGATATCGAGAGCGTTTGTAACCATTGATCTGTACAGATTGGACGGTCTTCGCAAACTCCATAGCATCCATGGCCCCCCGTTCACCAATCTGATCGCATATCCGCCATTGATCTAATCTGCAGATCGACGGCTCGTAGTTCATCCGCTCTGGTGGTCCCTGCTGACAAACACTGTTAAAAAACCGACGGTTTCTATCGCACCGCCTTTGGAGGGTGGGTGGTATTTTTCATTTCGTAGCGATGCCATTCACCGCATGAAACGTGGCTTCGAGCACTATTTAAAAACCACCCCCAATCATGCATTAACATTCAACTGTGGACCCGACATGATATGCGTGTACACCGTCCGATTTGAAGTTGTCCATCCAACGACGCTCACGCCACGAAGATGTTCAGAAGTTAATCCAAGGCAAAGGGACCCTTGGCCCACCACCCATCACCCTCCGATGCGTTCTCAACCGTTGATCTCCTCCTGAGATCAGACAGTCCGGATTAAATGCATGCCCCGCCATTGACTAGACCCCACCACGTCACCATTCCATGTGTGTTCATTTATTTTCGTCACATTTTCGTCTGGCACCTTTGTATTTCATTCAAAGGTCAAAATGTCGAATTTCCGCATTCAAATTTTGCTGTACTCTGCCAACTTTCACTAGTCCATTTCTCCACTGTTTGCTGCATTTTCCACCATCATCTTGCATTGTTCCAACATTTCACCAAGCTGTGCTACCGTTCTCATTGTCCCCATTTGCATCCAACCTCCCCATGCATGGTTTTCTTGACAGGTTTGCGTGTTTTGCAAGGTACCAACGTTAAACGACCGCCATGATTCACAGTCACTGTTACAGTGGAAAAACACATGGAATACCATGTGTAGAGTTCGAAATTATGAAGGAAAGCATGGGAACGGTATTATGACATGAATTTCATTAAAGGAGTGAGGTGAAATGCTGTAAAACCTTCCCAGAGCCATTAAAGCGCAGATTTCGCAGATAAAGGCAATCATGGAGCGGCAGAGAGTATCAGTAAAAGGCAGGGAGCTTAAAGCTTGTAAGTGGATATTTTGAGCCTTAGTCCAATAATTTAAAGGTAGGTACCAGATCGAAGACCCCGTGGATCACTCAGAAGGTCCAATGCAAAGAAAACCATATCATCAGGGTTTTTACACCAGCAGAATGTCTCCTCCTGAGAAAGGACATAGTACTCATACGATTTTGGTTTACGTTGTGTCCACGAGAATTTTTCCCCCCTGACAACAGTCCTATGATATCAAAAGCATTTGTTACACAGTATGGCAGACTTGAGTCATTGATCTATTTTTGTTCATTTCCCCAAAGTATTGCAGAGGTATTACAACAAGTACGTCAAAGACATACTTGGAGTAAATTGCAGCATGACGAATGCCACTCTTTCATCCAAAGAGTACTAAAGATAAATGTCCAGAATTTAAAACAGAATGGGGCCTCAACCCTCTTCCTCTTCGGAGTCTTAATTCTACATTTGGTTTTCCATCTACCTCCTGTACCTCTCTCTTAGCTATAAATTTCATGAATAAACTCATTGTAAAGGTTGTTGATCGGCTATCTGTGAATTGCAAGTTGTTTCTCTTGAGACATGTTCTCTGTGTAAAGTTGTAAGATAGGCTGAGGAAGATGTTTTCAGACTGAATATCAAGCTATTGTTAATGTTGTACTTGATTGGTGTTGCTCTGTAATATGACAAGCACATTTCTTTGGATCCCGATTTAAAGTAGCGGTGATTTTTTTCTGTCTCTGTTTATGTTTTCATTTTTTTAAATTCATTACATTTCATTTCTTCTGGCATGCATCAGAAATCTGCCATAGGATTTACCCTTGTTAGGTACCCTACGTTTCTTCTCTCCCTGCCTTCAATGTTTTCTGCTGTATGTGTTATCTGAGAATTGATTTCATGATAATTTAACCAGTGTAGTGGTTCCATATGCTGCTAGTTGATGTATGAGTTAATGAATCAGTTGTTAGATGTGCTTGGTAGGTTTTAATTGAATGAATTGGGATACTGGGAGTCTAGAACTCTGTCTCTGTCTCACTAGGATCCTTTTCAGTTAATTGAATCTTTCTAAGTTCCCTTGAGCTGAAGGCCGAAGCATTGAGAGTTCAAAGTCTCTCTCTGATCTCAAGCTTTCACCTTTGTGTCTAAATCTTTAATGTTTCCTTGTCTGAAGAGTTAACCTTTTAGGTTTTGGATCACAGGTTGTCCAATGGCATGTCCTGTCCCTGGATCCGATTCCTGAAAGGTCACCTTGGAGGCTTCCTTTCTTTCACCTTCTTTCTTGCCTTTCCACCACACTATCATCTGTAAGTTCCAATGCTTTAGATGAATAGCCCAACTGAAAGCCTGCACATTGAATAGCAAGTAAACCCTTTCCTGACTCCACTGCCCAATGGTCTCGGTGTTCTCTGAATCATCCCTTCTTTGCCTAAAATCCTCTTTGCTCATCCTTGTCTTATATTGAAACCTTCTTTCCTGATTCCCAACAACCAAACAAACAATCAAACAAGAAAACCCCGAGCCTCATAACTAGCCTAACATCTTAAAATTCGAGCTTCAAAGACATAAAACCTTTTCTCATATAGAGAGATCCCTCTCTGGACCCAGGACGGCTAGATCTTAGGGTCTGAAAGTGGTTCTGATGTTGTCTCATCTTTTGGTCCTGCCAATCTGGCCAAAACATGGGAACACCAACATAATGGTGACTCCGCTGGGGAAAATCTGAGAGTCTATAGCTGATAACATTGGTCTTACCACGTCATAGAAGCCTCAGAAACCTACAATCTCTGGTTAGGTTGGTAGTTAAACACTCCTATTCACAAATCAACTTCTATACCACTTGGTGTGTTTTCCCCCACACTCTTAGACAGAGTCTGGAAAGGGCCAGACAACCTCCGGATCTCATCCTCTTTCAAAGGTGAAATATCTGGTAAATTCCCTCCCATTCCATCTCTGGTTAGATTTTACTGTGTTTTAAGGGTTTCCCTCAAAAGGATATTACAGAAACACTGTGGTGGATAGTATACCTCCTTGAGACATCCTAAACCTTCCACCTGGCGACTCCATAGTTCCTAAACGATAAAAAGACTCCACTGGTGATCAGTAGGCCTGCTAATTATATTGGTTCACATAAGACTCCACTGGGAGACCAACCTCCATAAAAACATCAGCAATAATAGAAGTAACAAGTAGGGTTACGCTGCCTTGCTGGAAAACAGCATTCTGGCTTCAAACAATTCACACAAGAGCTTACCTCAACCCAACCCCACCTGGAATAGTTGATTACCCTGAGAGCATCCTCAAGAAGTCTCCTACACCTAAAGGATCAACTATTTCCAGCCACATCCATAGAGCTAGCTCTGCACCAGAAGACTTTACAGCTCTATCAGACCCACTTTTTGACATAGACTATCAAAGAAGTTTACCTAGAACTAGGTCATTCAGTGTCCTAGACCAGCCAGACCTTGAGTTACCTGGTTCACCACCCCAAAGTGGTAAACACATTAGGGAAAGAGAGAACCCTCCGTCTACACCTCCTGATTTTCACTTCATTCGAAACTTGGGGCTCCGCCACCCTAGATCTGCCCAACAGACTTCTGCTGGTCCTAGTATCCCTGTCATCCATATACCAGCTACTCAAGCCAACCTTTTACCTCACCAGAACATCATCATGGCAGCCTGGTATGCACCTTTGGTATTACCTCATCCTCTAGTGCCCTTTCCCAATGATTATCAGTCAAATATCCCACACTTCACTGCAAAAGAGTCTACCATAGCCCAACACCATGCAAATCGGATGGAATATTCTTTTGACTACATGGAGATAGATGATGATATAATCAAAATGAGAATATTTTCCCAGAGCTTAGGAGGTGATGTGAAGAAATGGTTTAAAGGCCTCCCTCCTAATAGTATCCAAGACCTTCCTGCTTTATATCATATTTTCATAAAAAAATGGGAAGTTAAGGCCAAACCTCTCCAAATTTTAGCAGAATACAATAATATTAAGAGAAACGTAGGAGAGAGTGTCCATGACTACTCTAAAAGGTTTAACAGTGTTTACAATGCCCTTCCTCCACACATGAAACCTACCCAATGTTTGGCCCTAATGAAATACCCTGAAGGCTTTGATGCTGACATTGCCTACCTGCTTAGGGAGAGAGATTACAACACATTGGAAGACATGCAAAAGGGATTAGTGAGTGTAGAGGCTAACCTGATTGAGAAAAGGCAAGACTGAGAGCTGAGAAAAGGGTAACATATAGAGATGACACTGTAGCTTCCACATATCGCAATTTTGACCGTATATCTAAAAAAATGGAAAAGCTACAAAAAATGATGGAAAAAATGGTTGTCATAGTCAGTAACCAAAACAGAAATCAAAATCATAACCAGAACCAGAACTTTAGAAGAAACAACACCACTCCCAACAGACAAAGAGAATTAGATCAACAAGTTATTCCCCCATTTCAAGAGAACTTTCTTGATGAAGATGAGGGAATCATAGAAGAGTCTGAGGGAACCACAATAAACATGTTTGAAATAGAAAACTAAATCCACAACTGTTCCACAGAGGAAGATCAACCCTCATCCTCATACTGGGATGAGGAAAGATTAGAATCTGAGGATTACAGACTTGGATTTGAAGATGCCAACATGCAAGTCAGTGAACAGTATGAACTTAGGAGAAAAAATAGCCTAGACACTCCCAAGACAAAGGCTTCCAAGGTTACCATCAAGAAAAGGCTCGAGAAAACTTCTAAAGTAACTACTGAAAGTAACAAATCAGCAGCTGAGAGTTCTGGGAAGAACAAAGAAAAAGGCAACGAAAACACTGATAAACAAAGTGCTCCTGATAAAACTGCCACTAACACTGTACATAGTGAGAATCAACACATCGATTCTACCACCAAGGTAGTGACTAAAAAAATAGAGTTGAACATTCCAAAGAGTCAGTCCACTTTCAATTTGGAGAGTGAGATTGCAAAAATTAAAATCGCTGTCCCACTCTCTGAGCTGGCCACTCAGGATGTATACAAAGGCAAAATTTCAAAAGCTTTAAATCTGGGGGGAAAAATGACACTATAAATCTGAGTGATGATCAACTAGGCCTTCTGTGTGGTTTAAAGATAGAAGGAAAGTTTCAGGAAGGGGTAGTACCCCCTTTTTATATCAGTCTCAATATCCCCGACAAGATCCTCCACAATGCAATGCATGAATCTGGAGCCTCACACAACTTAATGCCTAAAGTAGTTATGGAAAGGCTAGGCCTAGAGATAACCCGACCCTACAAAGACTTATATTCATTTGATTCTAGCAGGGTAAAGTGTCTTGGCCTGATCAAAGATTTATGTGTGAGCCTTACCCAGATTCCAGCCAAGTGTATGGTCATGGATGTTGTAGTGGAAGATGTGCCACCCAAGTATGGCATGTTATTATCAAGATCATGGGGAGCCAAGCTGTAAGGTAAAATGCATATGGATGGGGCCTATGCCACAATCCCAGTCTTTAGCCAACTTAGAAGACTATATAGAAAGGCACAAATGAAATTCCTGGTCAGCAGCCCCGAAAAGCCTGAAAATTCACCTTTATACTCTATACACATAGACCTTGTCTCCTTCATCCTTTGTAATGATGAATCCTTAGAGGGGTCAGAATTCAAAAACAGAGATACAAACAAGGAAACAGAGCCCATGGACTTTAACATAATGGCTACTCTAGACTCGAAAGAGAACGATGTAGAAAACTTTGGACAGTGCACTGAAACAGAAACTCAGAGTGGATAAGAAATAGAATGCAGTCAACTGATTAGTCACCCTCCGCAAGCCCATGCACCACACCAAGAACGAAACGATGTTAAGCCTGAGAGCGATCTTTATGGGAAATGAATTTCGATGGGTCATGCACCAAGAGAACCGCAGGATCAGGAGTGTGGGTACATAACACCGAGAGTGACTACGTAGAGAGTCATGCCTGTAACCTGAAATTCAAATGTACAAAAAATATCGCAGAGTATGAGGCTCTTATCCTAGGCTTGAATCTATTGAGAAAATTAGGATCCCGCAGGATAATTGTGCATGGAGACTCTAAGTTGATTATTAAACAAGTGAATGGTGAATACATAGCAAAACATCCTAGGCTGAGAGCATACAAGAATGACGCTATGGATCTATTGAAAACCTTTGTAGAATATGAACTGGTGTTTGTCCCTAGGAATCAGAACACAATTGCAAATGGATTATCCTACATGGCTAGTGCGTATCACAAGCCTCCTAGTGACCAAAAAATCATCATTCAGACCAAATTCAGACCTGTAGTGCCAGATAACGAAAAATACTGGCAGGTCTTTGAGGGCGACAAACAGATTGAGGATTTCCTGATAGGCAGGAACGAGTTTGAATTTTCCGATTCGGACTCTAAATCTGATGATAGATGCCTAAGTGAAGAGCCCTCAGATGAGGAAGAACCACCCTGTAACATATAAATAATCACTTTAAGTGAACAGATTGGAAATCCAAACGAAGAATGTGAAAACGCAGATAGTGAAGAAGTAGAGGTGTTGCAGGCCAGAGATAAGAACATACCCAGGGGGCTGGCACCTTTAGAGGACCTTTTTGACTTTTATGATGTAGAAAAAAAGCCCACTATAGAACACTTAGATTCTGAGGTTGAGGAATTAAATATAGGCACTAAAGATAAGCCCAACATGATTAAATTGGCTAATTCCCTGCCCGCAAACATGAAAAATAAATACATTGACCTATTCAAGAAATTCATTGATGTGTTTTCTTGGAGCTATGAAGACTTAAAGGCCTATGACACGAACATCATACAACACAAAATACCTTTGAAGGAGAACCAAAAACCTTTCAGATAGAAACTTTGCAGAATAAACCCAAAACAATTGCCTGCAGTGGAAAAGGAAATAAAGAAGATGTATGAGGCAGGCATAATAGTTCCTGTGAGGTTTTCTAATTGGGTCTCAAACCTTGTAGCTGTAAGAAAGAAAACAGGTGAGATTAGATTGTGCATAGATTTCAGGAACCTTAACAGAGCCTCACTCAAAGACAATTACCCTTTGCCAAAAATGGAATAAATTCTTCAGAGGGTAGTAGGCTCAAAGAGGATCTCCCTGTTAGATGGTTTTTTAGGTTACAACCAAGTTTTAGTACTCCCAGAAGACCAACTCAAGACAGATTTTACCACTCCATGGGGCACTCTTATGTATGTAGAAATTCCCTTTGGATTGATGAACGCTGGTGCCACCTTCCAACGAGCGATGGACATAGCTTTTTCAGATGAAATAGGGCACTTCATTGTCATCTATATGGATGAAATAACAGTCTATTCCAAAACTGATGAAGAACACCTAAGACATCTGAGGAGAGTGTTTGAAAAATGTAGAAGGTTTGATCTATCATTAAATCCTAAAAAGATTGTATTTGGGCTACAAGAAGATAAGCTTCTTGGCCACATCATATCCAAGAAGGGGATTAGGATAGATGCACAAAGAGTTGAGGGAATACTACAAATCACACACCCGAGAAACATCAAATAATTACAGTCCTTCATTGGGAAAATCAAATTCCTCAGGAGGTTTATTCCCAAATTAGCTGAACACCTCAGGAATATGACTAACATGTTAAAGAAAGGTGTAGGAGTTAAGTTGACTATTGAAGCTAAGAAATCTTTTGAATCAATTAAACTTGCACTCACTTGGACTCCTGTCCTAATCAGTCCTGATTTCTCAAAGGATTTTCTGATTTTTTCATTTTCCTCCGAGCATACAGTGGCTGCAGTTCTGCTGCAGAAAAATCCAGAGGGAATGGAACAGCCCATTGCTTTCTTTAGCAAAGCTCTGGGAGATGCACCCTTGAAATACAACATAATGGAAAAACAGGCCTATGCCTTGGTTAAGGCCTTGAAAGACTTTAGGGTGTACATACTACATTCCCACACCATAGCCTATGTGCCAAATATAGTGGTTAAAGACATATTATCCCAATACCCAGATGGGAAGAGGGGAAAATGGATCGTTGTGATCTTAGAGTATGACCTTGAGATAAAACCCACAAAACTGATCAAAGGTCAGGGCCTAGCTCAATTAATGGATGAATCAAATTTACAAGCCCTTGACATAAACATGGTGGATGCCTTGGATGAGCAGGAAGGATTGCCTGATCCAACTGTGGAGGAGAAGTTTCAAAACTCTCCTTGGTATGCTGACATTTTGTATGTGCTCACAAATCTCAATGCTCCTCCTGAACTATCAAAGACCAAGGCCATATTCCTAAAGCTAAAAGCCAGAAACTATTGCATTCTGAATGACTGTCTATACTGGAAGAATACAGATGGCATATTGCTTAAATGTTTGCCTGAAACTGATGCAGAGAGGATTAAAAAAGAATTTCATGCAGGAGAGTGTGAAGGCCACTTGACCTAGAAAGCCACTGCTAACAAAATACTCAGAGTAGGATATTATTGGCCTACACTCTTCACTGACATCCATAAGATGATAATTTCCTACCACAAATGCCAGATTTTCGTAGGCAAAATAAAGCTCCTCCCCCTACCTTTACAACCCATCACTGTTGAGGGTCCCTTTATGCAATGGGGCCTAGATTTCATAGGAGAAATACACCCTACTTCTTCTGCACAACACAAATGGATCTTAACAGCCACAGACTACTTCACTAAGTGGATAGAGGCCACACCTACTAGGAATGCCACATATTCAGTCATCATTAGGTTCCTAGAAGGTCATATCCTCTCTCGGTTTGGTTGTCCAAGAAAAATAATCACTGATAATGATGCCGCTTTTGGATCGAAGAAGATGGTTGATTTTTGTCACAGGTATCAAATAGCACTCGTTCATTCAACTGCCTATTACCCACAAGGTAATGGGTTAGCGGAATCATCAAACAAGAGCCTAGTTACCATCATCAAAAAGCTGCTGGAAGAAAACAAAAAGTCATGGCATAACAAGTTAGTGCATGCTTTATGGGCTGACAGGCTTACAAAAAATAAATCTATTGGCATGTCACCGTACCAGCTTGTCTATGGAACAGAAGCAGTGTTTCCTACCAGCCTTGGAGTACCGGTGATTAAACTTGTCCAAGAAATTTAGACAGAAGAAGACAGCATGGTAAGAAGGATAAACCAAACAATTCACCTCTAGCAAACAAGGGAAGAGGTCTATGACAGAGCTGTGAAAGTTCAGGAAAATATAAAGAAGTTGTTTGACAGAAGAACCAAAGCTTCTAACTTCAAAATTGGAGATAAAGTTCTGAAGTGGGACTCAAGGAAAGAGGACAAAGGAAAGCATGGCAAGTTTGATAGCTTGTGGCAAGGTCCATACATCATCCAGGCCACTGTGGGTCCAAATGCATTTTTTCTACAGGTGTTGGTATCTCGTGTTTTGACAGTTTGGCAAATCAAAAGACAAGGCAACATCAGAACCAATCTTTAGAGTTCCAGGATCTAGTCCTCCTGTTCTCAGAGAGGGATCTCTCAAATATTTGTTTGCAAAGGTTTATCTTGTTTGCTTTGGTTATGGGTTTTAGACTAGTTATTACGTGCGAATGTTTGTTTGGTTGGGTTGAGTTGATACAACAGAATATGAAAGGTCTAGGAAAGATAGACAGAAAGAGGAAATATCTGGTTCATTGGGCAATGGAGTCAAAATAAGATCATGACAAACTCTTCAAGGGATATGGGATATCAAAGGGCAAATCTAACTTGGCCACAGGATCCTTTGTTTTGGAATGAGTCGTGTTTTGACAGTTTGGCAAATCAAAAGACAAGGCAACATCAGAACCAATCTTTAGAGTTCCAGGATCTAGTCCTCCTGTTCTCAGAGAGGGATCTCTCAAATATTTGTTTGCAAAGGTTTATCTTGTTTGCTTTGGTTATTGATTTTTAGACTGGTTATTACGTGCAAATGTTTGTTTGGTTGGGTTGAGTTGATACAGCAGAATATGAAAGGTCTAGGAAAGATAGACAAAAAGAGGAAATATCCGGTTCATTGGGCAATGGAGTCAAAATAAGATC
Organism: Pinus albicaulis; assembly: GCA_034641835.2. Lineage (NCBI taxonomy): Eukaryota > Viridiplantae > Streptophyta > Pinopsida > Pinales > Pinaceae > Pinus > Pinus albicaulis. Next base: position 335,717,182 of record CM076573.1, read on the forward strand.
ATGACAAACTCTTCAAGGGATATGGGATATCAAAGGGCAAATCTAACTTGGCCACAGGATCCTTTGTTTTGGAATGAGATGGACATTAATGATTTGGAAAAAGAAATTTAATTCTCAACAAGGGAACTTGAGAAACATGACTTAGCAATAAAGAGATATTTGATAGACAGGGCTAACCATAAATTCTACAAACATTCTTTAAGCAAATAATGATTTCAAGACAACTTCTAAAATGAGATCTAAGATTCGGGGAACACCCTATTTCCTCAAAGATCTTATTTTAAAGGATTTAGAAAACATAAAAGATTCACTGATAGTTGCATTCATAGAAGAGGGAACACCTAAATAACATCTGTTTTTGCAACTATAAAGACCTTCAAAACAACTGTTTAAGCAGGAGCAAAGGGTAAGATCAAAACCGACCTCTTTGGTTAACTTAAGACAATGGTACTTCGAAGGGAGATTTCAATAACGGCTTTCAAGTGATGACAGACAAGCAGGGAGAACCATAACATGATGAAACCAACTATTTAAGCTATTAAGGAAATAAATGAGCATGAAGACTAAAGATAAGTTTTAAAGCCTCTAAAATACTTCAGCAGAAGAAAACATAAAACAGTGAAGGGTGAACAGGTCTAAGGTGCTTCCAGGAGTCATTTCTTAGCCTAATACTTTCTATCCTAATGTAGTAAGAAATCGTGGAACATAATGAAAACAGGGCGAAAACATAAGACAGTTCAGAATACTTCACCAACAACCAAGCTCATGGATCCAATGATAGAGCCTTCTCAGGAACAAGCATGCAACAACATCATCAAGATCTCCAAGACTTCAATTTGTTCTTCAACTTCAACAGACTATGTATTTACTTCAAAGAGTTTCAGTATTACAACTTGTAATCAAACAATAACCAACCCCTCTCATCTTAAGTACTTATAGGAAGATGAGGAGGTGAGAACTACCAAAATATCTTCGTGAACCATTACTGCTGGATTAAATGACCTCTCGGTCTCTTGAGGTTCGATGGGAGAAGTATGTGGAAAAGACACGTTTTACAATTAATGGCAAAGCTCTCACGTGAGTTTTATTTGACTTTGAGGCTCATATGCTGTGTGAAATAACTCCGCAGATATTTGTTGCATCAGTTTCCTGTGGCGGAATTAACTCCCTGGCTGCACTAAAGGTAGATATTTCTTTAAGCAATAACTTCGGCCTCTGTTTGAAGGGTTTGAGGCAACCGATGGCTTTTATGGTAGTTGAGGAATCAATTCGCCTCATTTGAAGCAGTGGAAGCCTTTTTGTCAGCGAAACACTTATGATTTTCTATTGACTGTGCTTAATCCGAGAATTAGGCTCTAGATAAGCATTCTTAGCCGTAATTCCCATATCTGTCTTCAATCCTCTATTCTTCTGTGCTATGTCTTCAAAACTGATACTCTTTAACTGTTTTGAATTAAAACAGTGTCTTGTCGATGTGCAAGGCCGCGCAGGCCATTTTACATGCTATCAATGCTCATGAAACATTAATAAACCATTGAATAGGGCCCGCGGATGGTTTCCTTTGGTAGATCATGGGCGCAACAATCGTCATTCCCACCTCCGACGTTTCTTTATAATACGTAAAACTATCGAAATCACCTCGCAACAAAACACAAACAATTAAGAACTCGCATTTTTTGGGTTTAACCGTCAGACATGGGAAGATGAGCTGCTGGATGAAGGCAACCAACGGTGGAAATCTGCGCAAAGAGGAAAAAGAGGAGCGGGGGGAAAAAATGAGGTGGGGTAGATCTGGACCGTCCGATCTGGACACGTGGACTGCGTCCAAATCTAATCGTGGGTCTCAATCGAAGGTGACAAAAGGGGATGCGATTTGAAGAATAAATTCCGATGCGATTGCGTTAACGGAGGGAGAGGAGATTGCAACGACAGGGCCGTTGGATCCTCGAGGATTGGGACGAACGACGGGGAGCCAACCTGAGGAAAAGCACCTGGGAAAAATAAATGCATATGGGCCCAATCGCAATCGAAACTTTGGGCTTGATCGTAATCGAAACTTTGGGCCAGGTCCTTTCGATCAACCCATTGAAATTTTCCCGATTACGATTGCACGATCGGTCTTTTAAACTAACCCTTTTATATTTAACACGTGATTTCAAGCTTTTAAGTTGAAACTTTGGATAAGCGGGTTCTTGGGTTTACAAAGAAAAAAGGGTCAGAAATGAAATATTCACAAGGTTTAAGTGCCGAGGGCGGGCTCAGGGTTATATGAAAATAATAATACGATCGGGGGTTTATGACAAAGGGGTTGATCGTAATCGGCATTTCTGAAATGGCTCTCAAACATGCACACTTGAATCTTTTCGATTCGATTAGCGCTTCATGGGTTTGGCGCTTGGTTCTTATGATGAGGGCGTATTGGGGAAGTGGTTTTAGGACTTAGCCCAAGGGGCTTAGGTCTATAAAAAGACTTGTATTTTTATGATTTTTCACGGTTTTTTAATGGAAACAAAGGGTGCCGAAAGGGTTAAAAAGTGAGTTTCTAACCATGGGAAGGGTGATTTATGAAGGGAAGAGAGGAAAAGATGAATAATAGAGGAAAAATATGGAAAAAGGGAAAGGAAAGAAGGTTAATTTCGAGTGGGAGAAAGGGAAAAGGGATGGCTTTGCAGCAGTTTCCTCTTTGTATTTCAGCAGAAATTTCAGAGTATGAGATGGGAACAACAATGAGGATTTTGGATAGAGGCATGAGGCCTTACATGGAGTCTTCAAGAGCCAACAATTTTTAGTGATAAAATTTGTTCCTTGGAGGCTCAAAAAGATCTTAGCCACCTTTTGGTATAACAAAATATTATAGGTGGCTAACAGTGGCTCCACTTGGGGATGGTGCCTTCTTGAAGGCACCAAGAATTCAGACTTGATTTCTGGGAGGCTGATCAGTTGCCTCATCCATTGGGCTGTCCTTCTGTGATTGAATGATCTTTTTCTAAAAATATATTTGGCAGCCATGAAATCAATGGAGCTTTATCAACCAGCTTGCTACCTACCCAATCCTACAGATCTAGCATTTTTTCTTCATTAGAGTGCACTTGGATTGGCAAACTCTATTCACAACATTTTATTCTTTTGAAAGCAGGAAATATAATCTATTTCTAATCCTTATTTCTCCCTGAACTCAGATTAAACAGTTGAGCTCAGATATTTCTCTACCTAGTCTACTGTCTGTTGGGATTAAACAATCCAACAAACTTTCATTCTCTAAATTCTACAACAAAAAATTAAAAAATAGTCAAGTCAAGATTGAGCTGTTTGACTTGCTATGATCTATGGCATAAGAACAAGCTGCACATAGATTATTATTTGCAGAAAATTAAATCAAAATGGAAGGCTTAAGATCTGAAAGTTTCTCATTATGGCCTTCTTTTTCTTTACAACTCTGTTTTTAATTTTGTTTTGAGCTGTCTCTTTCTTGATATCTGATTCAGATTTTGGGCAAATAAGAACCAGTTTTTCTCTTTTATGACTCAGAAAAATAAAACAGTTTTGAGTCATCACTCTTTGGAAACTTTGGTTCAGATTTTGATCATGTTTGAACCTTTAATTTCTATCCTAATCTATCTACTGATAAGCCAAGATTAAACAGTTTGGAAAATCAAATTCACTAGCCTATCAGCAGAAAATTGAAAACTAATTAGTCAAGATTAAACAGTTTGACTAACTAGAAGTGTGTTTTGTAGGAGTGGCATTTAAGCTTGCACACTTTCATATTTATTTCTCTTTTTTGGCATGGGGCCGTGCCTTTCTTGTTTTTCATTTCTTCCCTCTTTTCTTTCTTTCTTTGTTTTTTGTATTTTTTGTTTTTTCATAACTTTGAATGCAATAGTTAGACTATGATATTTATAGTGGAGACAAAAATGCTTTGAAAGTTTAAGACTCTTGGCAGAAGTAATGCTTGAGCATCCTGCCATTGACAGGACCTCCATATAAGTCTTCTCCATTCAATTCTTTCAAGAAAAAGGTATTATGACCCCTCCCAGCATGAATAATATATGGCCCTTTCCACAAGTTCTCAAACTTGCCATGTTTCCCCTTCTCTTCCCTCCGTGAATCCCACTTAAGAACAACACTTCCAACCTGGAAATTGTTTTCCTTAGTCCTTTTATCAAATTGCTTCTTCATATTTTCTTGGACTAACTGTGTTCTCTCATAAACTTCTTCTCTAGTCTGCTGCAAATGGATTGTTTGGTTGATCCTCCTCTGCATATCATTTTCCTCAACCTGTACTTCTTGAAGGAGTTTTATGACTGGAATTCCTAATGAGGTAGGAAAAATTGCATCCATGCCATAAACTAACTGATAGGGGGACATATTTATTGATTTCTTTGTAGTTAGTCTATCAGCCCATAAGGCATGAACCAACTTACTGTGCCATGATTTTTGATTTTCTTCCAACAATTTTTTAATGATATTGATGAGACTCTTGTTGGAGGATTCAGCTAATCCATTTCCTTGGGGGTAGTACAGTGGAATGGCCCAAGGTTATATGGTATTTGTGACAGAAATCAACCATCTTTTTGGATTTGAAAGCAGCAGCATTGTCTGTTATGATTTTTCTGGGACAACCAAATCTGGATAGGATGTGGGTTTCAAGAAACTTGATAATGAGAGAGTCATTAGCATTCCTGGTGGGTATAGCTTCTATCCATTTGGTGAAGAAGTCAGTGGCTGTGAGGATCCACTTATGTTGAGCCGAGGAAGATGGATGAATTTCTCCAATGAAGTCCAGCCCCCATTGTTGAAAGGGTGCCTCAACTCTAATAGGATGTAGGGGTAAGGGAAGGAGTTTTTTCTTGCCATCAAAGATTTGACACTTATGGCAAGACATGACCAGCTTCTGAGTATCTGGGAAAAGTGTAGGCCAATAGTAACCTGATCTGAGAATTTTGTTTGCTGTGGCCTTCCAGTAGAGGTGTCCTCCACATTCACCATCATGTAGTTCGTGCATGATCTTCCCCGCATCATCTTCAAGTAAACATTTAAGCAAAATTCCAACAGCGTTTTTCCAATATAACACTCCGTCTAAAATGCAAAAACTCAAAGCTTTCTGTTTCAAAAATCTAGCTTTAGTTTTAGACAGAGAAGGAGGAGTATTCAAATATAAAAGCACATAAACAATGTCAGCATACCAAGGGGAATTTAGGAAAGTTTCCTCAATAAAAGGGGCATCAAATTCTTCTATCTCTTCCAGCACATCCACCATATTTATGTCTAGTGCTTGGAAGTTGGACTCGGCCATAAGTTTTGCTAACCCTTGCCCCTTAACAAGTTTGGTGGGCCTAATTTCTAAGTCATATTCAAGAATAGTTGCAATCCATTTTCCCCTTTTACCATCAGGGTCTTGACTTAGAATATCTTTGACAACAGCGTGAGGAACAAAAGCAATTATGTGAGAGTGTAAAATATAAACTCTAAAGTCCTTTAATGCTTTTACTAATGCTAAGGCTTGTTTTTCCATAATGTTATAATTGAGAGGAGCGTCTCTAAGGGCCCTACTAAAAAATGATATCGGTTGTTCTTGTCCGAGATCATTCTTTTGAAGCAAAACTGCAGCTAATGTATGTTCAGATGCAAAAGAAAAAATGTAAAATTCTTTGGTAAAATCAGGACTAATCAGTACTGGTGCTTGGGTAAGAGCTTGTTTGACCAGTTCGAATGATTGTTTGGCTGGAAAAGTCCATTTTACACCCACATTCTTCTTAAGCATATTTTTGATGTTTTTCAACAGCTCAGCAAGGTTGGGAATAAACTTTCTCAAAAAATTAATCTTTCCGATGAAAGATTGCAATTCTTTGAGGCTTCTAGGATGGCTGATTTGCAATATGCCATCTATCCTTGTAGGGTCTATTTTGATTCCCTCTTCTGAAATTATGTGACCAAGAAGTTTCCCTTCTTGGAGTCCAAAGAGGGTCTTCTTGGGATTTAGTGATAAACCAAATTTCCTACATTTCTCAAAAACCTTCCTTAGGTGAATCAAATGTTCTTCATCAGTTTTTGAGAAAACAATTATGTCATCAAGGTAGATAATTATAAAATAGCCAATATCTTCAGAGAAGGCTATGTCCATGGCCCTTTGGAAGGTGGCCCCTGCGTTCATTAATCCGAAAGGCATTTTGACATACATAAAAGCTCCCCAAGGTGTGGTAAAAGCAGTCTTGATTTGATCACTTGGGAAAACTAACACCTGATTGTAACCTGAGAACCCATCTAATAGGGATATTCTTCTTGATCCAACTACCCTTTGAAGTATATGGTCCATCTTAGGTAAAGGGTAGTTGTCTTTTAAAGAGGCTCTGTTTAAATTTCTGAAGTCAATATAGAGCCTGATTTCCCCAGTTTTCTTTCTAACAGAAACTAAGTTTGATACCCATTCCAAAAATCTAATGGGTACTATGATCCCAGCGTTGTACATTTTCTCAATTTCTGCCTTAACCGAAGGTAATAAAAGGGGATTTATTCTCCTTAGTTTTTGTTTAAAAGGCTTTTGATTTTCCTTCAAGGGGATTTTATGCTGGATGGTGTTGGTATCATATGATTTCAAGTCTTTGTATTCCCAAGCAAACACATCCTTAAATTCTTTAAAAATCTTTATGTACTGCGATTTTATGTGGGCTGGGAGAGTGTTGGATAGCTTGATCATCTTGGGTTCTGCGAGACTGCCTATGTTGTGTTCTTCTACATTTGTCTCCACAGGCTCCATTCTGGGTTCTTTAGCTACATCGTTGAGATCAAACAGGTGTTCTAAAGGTGTGAGACCTCTTGGAATTTTATCATTTTTGCATTGTAAGACTTCCAAGTCTTCTCGGTCTTCATTGTTCACTACTTCCGCTTCAAAAGGATTTTCGCAATGATTTATATCAGCAGGATATGTCATTTCAGCCTCTGGGATTTGTTCAATATACAAGCAGTTTTCTTCATGGCCAGTCTCTGGTGTTGGTATGCTGAAATCATTTTCTGATTTTAAGAAATCACCTATGTGTTTTTCAGATTCGAATACTTGCCAGTGATCTTCGTTATCATGCACGGCAGGTCTATGTTTCACCTTTATATTGAGTTGTTCATTTATCTCAGGTACTTGGCAATTACTGGCGGTGAAGGCAAGTTCATTTGCTAGATGATTCTGTGCTCTAGGGATAAAAATGAGTTCATATTTTTCGAAAGTTTTTTAGCAGGTCAAGGGCAGCATTTCGATATTCCCTAAGCTTTGGATTCTTGGCTGAGTATTCTCCTTTGATTTGTTTGATGATAAGCTCAGAATCCCCTAAAATGGATATCCTTTGGGCTTCTAATTCTTTAAGCAGTTGTAAGCCTAGGAGAAGTGCTTCATACTCAGCAATATTGTTAGTGCATGGGAAGTCTAATTTGTATGAAAAACTCTGATTCGTGTTTTGAACCCAGACACCTGCCCCTGCACTATTTTTATTACAGGATCCATCGAAATTTATTGTCCAAAGTATATTTGAATCATTCTCATTTTCTTGTCGCTGTTGATCGTCAACATTTTGAAGTTTATTCGAGGTGAAATTTGGTGGTTCTATATTTTCTTTACATGGTTGAGTGATTTCATCTTCGTTATACAAGATAAATGAATCTAAACTTGATTGAATAGAATAGATCGGAGTGTTGTTTGGTTTGTCCATGTTACTCACCATATCCTTCATGTGGGTTTCCCTGTATAATCTTCTATTTTGGTTGAAAACAGGGATGGTGGCATAAGACATGTCCATTTGAAGGCTTCCCTGAAGTTTGGCTCCCCATGATCTTGATAAAAGCATGCCATACTTAGGGGGAATGTCAGCTACAACGATATCCATTACTAGATTCTTGGCAGGGATCTGAGCTAAGTTAACACATAAATCTTTGATTAAACCCAAACATTTGACTCTACTTGAGTCAAAGGAATACAAATCTTTGTACGGTTTAGTAATTTCTAAGCCTAAGCTTTCCATTACTACTTTGGGCATTAGATTGTGTGAAGCTCGGGAATCTAACATGGCATTGTGTAGAATTTTATCGTGTATGCTCAAACTGACATAGAAGGGAGGGACTGGTCCTTCTTGATATTTTCCTTCAACTTCTGGGCCAAATAACAGCTCAGGTTTGTCGTCTGTCAAGTTTAAGGTGTCAGTATCACTTCCTAAGTTTAAAGCTTTTAAAACTTGGTTTTTGTACACATCTTGGGTTACTAGTTCAGCTAGGGGGATGGTAATCTTAATCTTGGCAATCTCCCCCTCAAGGCTGAAAGGAATAATTTATTTGTTGATATTTACATCTGTTTTTCAATTAAATTCCTTTCAGCAATTTTACTTTGCTGAACCTGGTTTGGGATAGTAATTGGGATGGTTTTATTAGGACTCCTAGCTGAAGTGTTAGGGGTACTTTTTTCAACATTTGGCTGGATTCCCTTGTCTTTATTTGAGTCTGTTATCTTAGCTGAAATGTTGGTTTTTTCTGCTGTCTTTTTGGACTGATTTTCCATGTTCTTCTTGACAGCAATGCCAGTATTTTTATCTATTGAATTCTCTACACGTCCCTTGCTCCTAAGATCATACTGTTTGTGCACCTCCATGATTGCATTTTCAAAACCTAATCTATTGTCATCAAAATATTCATAGGTGTTTGTATTTTGATCATTTGAGAAGAAACCTTGTTCTTCCTCGGTGAGGAAAACCTCATCCCCACTATCTGATCCAATCAAGTTTACATGTGATTCTTCCAATCTTTCCAACTCCCTGTCTTCCTCATATTGATCTACATAGTTCTGTTGAAAGGGAGGTCTGATTTGTTGGTCACTTTCTTTTTGCTTATCCTGATTGTTATCTTTTCTATAATTTTGATTTCTATTTCTGTTTTGATTGTTTTGAAGTGCAGTCTGGCTTTGATTTGCTTGTGTTTTCTTAATTATGCTCATCTCTTTCATCATTTCTTCCAACATTCTCTCCATTTTTGAGCTTGAAGTAGAGGGAGGGGATTCCTCTCTGAAAGATACTCTCTTCTCAGTTTTCATTCTTGCTCTCTTTTCAATTAAGTTTACTTCCACGGAAAGGGCACCTCTTTTCATATCTTCCAAAGTTGCAAAAACTCTTTCTCTGAGTGAATATGTCATGTCTGGGTCAAACCCTTCAGGAAATTTGTTTAAAGCTGAGCCCTGAGGAGGTTTTAGTTCAGGGGAAAGTGCGTTATACACGCTGTTAAATCTGGTACAATAAGCTTGTACACTTTCCACAGGGTTCCTATGGAGATTGTTATAATCAGCAAGGACTTGGAGAGGATTTTTTCTCACTTCCCACTTGTTTAAGAATGTTTGATGGAAGCCTTGGAGGTCATTTATACTACGGGGGGCTAAACCTTTAAACCATTTTCTTACTTCTCCCCCTAAGCTCTGAGCAAACAGTCTGAGTTTGATAGAATCATCATCGATTTCATTTCGATCAAAATAGTCATTCATCTTATCCACATGTTGTGATGCAGTTGTAGCATTATTACTATCATATAATGGAATTTTGGACTGATAGTCCTGTGGAAGATTAACTAGTGGTATATTAAGGGCTAAGGGAGCGTGCCATGCTGCCATGATATGTGGTGGGGGTGGATTAACAAGGGGGGATTTACAAGAGGGGGATTTGGATGGAGTGGAGTGGTTTGAACAGTGGATGAATGGTGTACAGAAGTGGATGGAACAGCAGCAGATTGCTGAGCTGATTTTGGATGAGAGACACCTAGGTTAAAAATAAAATGTGGATCAGGAGGTGTTGATTCTCTATCAGGATATTCACTTGTTTCTGGGGATGAAAGTGAAGACTCAGGATTTATCTGAATTATATCATCAAATGACCTAGTTCTAAATGGGTTTACTAAGTCAAATTGTGATTGTTGTAGAGCTAAAATATTTTCAGGAACTGAATTAGCTCTCAAGGGTGATCTGAAAACAGTTGAAAATTTAACCTTGGGAGATTTCCAAAGGATACTTTCTGGGTCATCAACTATCTCAGGTGGATCGGGGTCAGGATGGGCTCTAGTATAAATCTTCCTAGAAGCCACTATGCTGTAATTTGAGATCCAAATGACAGGAAAAGTTCAACCAAGTATGACAATCTTCGAGAGGTTAACTGATCTGTTTACACAAATTTTGATCTTACAATCCTCTAACTGGATTAGAAAACTGTATAATGGTAAGGGTTCTTTCCAGTGGAGTTTTTTAAGGTCTGCTCAGGATTATGGAGTCGCCAGGTGGAAGCTTTTTAGCTCCTAAGGAGGTAAAAGGTTTTATGGTCCACCACCATGTTTATTATGAATCCAAACTTGAAATATTTTGGGTTTTTCTGAGTTTATTTTGTTTTTATAGGTTAAGAGAGTGTTCTAAGTCTGATTTTGCACTTAGCTAAGGTGTTCAAACAAACAGAGTTGCTCTTATGGCTTGGTAACTGGTTCCTTCAAGGTTTGATAAGGATTTAGAGGAATCCTAAGGGTTACTTAGTTTGTCACTGATTCAAAGAGTCCTATCATGATTGCCATTATGTTAGGCAGTGCTTGAAGAAAGTTACTTATGTTATACTGGACCTAAAGTTGAAGGAAAGGTTTCGCAAACCTCTAATTCTCAGCAGGTCCCACCGTGATCGCCATTATGTTGGTATCCTGTGTTTTGACAATTTGGCAAATCAAAAGACAAGGCAACATCAGAACCAATCTTTAGAGTTCCAGGATCTAGTCCTCCTGTTCTTAGAGAGGGATCTCTCAAATATTTGTTTGCAAAGGTTTATCTTGTTTTCTTTGGTTATGGATTTTATACTAGTTATTACGTGCAGATGTTTGTTTGGTTGGGTTGAGTTGATACAGCAGAATATGAAAAGGTCTAGGAAAGACAGACAGAAAGAGGAAATATCAGGTTCATTGGGCAATGGAGTCAAAATAAGATCATGACAAACTCTTCAAGGGATATGGGATATCAAAGGGAAAATCTAACTTGGCCACAGGATCCTTTGTTTTGGAATGAGATGGACATTAATGATTTGGGAAAAAGAAATTTAATTCTCAACAAAGGGAACTTGAAAAACATGACTTATCAATAAAGAGATATTTGATAGATAGGGCTAACCATAAATTCTACAAACATTCTTTAAGCAAATAATGATTTCAAGACAACTTCTAAAATGAGATCTAAGATTCGGGGAACACCCTATTTCCTCAAAGATCTTATTTTAAAGGATTTAGAAAACATAAAAGATTTACTGATAGTTTCATTCATAGAAGAGGGAACACCTAAATAACATCTGTGTTTGCAATTATAAAGACCTTCAAAACAACTGTTTAAGCAGGGGCAAAGGGTAAGATCAAAACCGACCTCTTTGGTTAACTTAAAACAATGGTACTTCAAAGGGAGACTTCAATAACAACTTTCAAGTGATAGTAGACAAGCAGGGAAAACCATAAATCATGCTAAAACCAACTGTTTGAGCTATCAAGGAAATAAACGAGCATGAAGACTAAAGAGAAGTTTTAAAGCCTCTAAAATACTTCAGCAGAAGAAAACATAAAACAGTGAAGGGTGAACAGGTCTAAGGTGCTTTCAGGAGTCATTTCTTAGCCTAAAACTTTCAGCCTACTGTAGTAAGATATTATGGAACATAATGAAAACAAGGAAAAAAAAACATTTAACAGTTCAGAGCACTTCACCAACAGCCAAGCTCATGGATCCAATGATAGAGCCTTCTCAGGAACAGACATGCAACGGCATCATCAGGACATCCAAGACTCCAAATTATTTTCAACTTCAACAGACTTGTATATTTATTTCAGAGAGTTTCAATATTACAACTTGTGATCAAACAACAACCAACCTTCTCATCTTATGCAGAAGTACTTATAGGAAGATGAGGAGGTGAGAACTAACAAAAATATCTTGTGAACCATTAATACAGATTAAATGACTTCTCGGTCTCTTGAGGGGTTCGATGGAGAAGTGTACAGGTGGATCACTATATTAATGTTTTACAATTAATATCAAAGCTCGGCGGGAGCTTTATTTGACTTTGAGGCTCATATGCTGTGTGAAATAACTCCACAGATATTTGTTGTATCAGCTTCCTGCGGCGGAATTAACTCCCTGACTGCGCTGAAGGTAGATATTTCTTTTAAGCAATAACTTCGGCCTCTGTTTGAAGGGTTCGAGGCAACAGATGGCTTTTATGGTAGCTAAGGAATCAATTCGCCTTTATTTGAAGCGGTGGAAGCCTTTTTGTCAGTGAAACACTTATGATTTTTTATTGACTGTGCTTAATCCGGGAATTAGGCTCTAGATAAGCATTTTTAGCCATAATTCCCATATCTGTCTTCAATCCTTCATTCTTCTGTGCTATGTCTTCAAAACTGATACTCTTTAACTGTTTTGAATTAGAACAGTGTCTTGCCGATGTGCAGGGCTGCGCAGGCCATTTTACGCGCTATCAATGCTCATAAAACATTAATAAACCATTGAATAGGGCCTGCGGATGGTTTCCTTTGGTAGATCATGGACGCAACAATCGTCATTCCCACCTCCGACGTTTCTTTATAATACACAGAAAACCATTGAAATCACCTACAACAAAACACAAAATAATTAAGAAATCCTGCGTTTTTTGGGTTTAAACTGCTTCAGATGGCGGGGAAGGAGCGTAGCCGTTGGATGAAGGCAACCAATGGTGGAGATCTACGCAAAGAGGCAAAAGAGGAGCGGGGGGAAGAAAAAGGTGGGGTGAATCTGGGCCGTCCGATCTGGACACGTGGACGGTCCAGATTCAATCGAAGGATCTCAATCGGAGGTGACAGAGAAGGGGAGGCGATTGAAAATAAAACTCCGATGCGATTGCGCAATCGGGAGGGGAGAGGCGATTAAACGATAGCCGTTGGATCCGAGGATTAGATCAACGACGGGGAGCGAATCAGAGGAACAACAATCGGGGGAAAAAATAAATGCATACGGGCCTAATCGCAATCGAAACTGCGGGCCCAATCGCAATCGAAACTTTGGGCCTGGTCCTTTCGATCAACCCATTGAAATTTTCCCGATTACGATTGCGCGATCGGTCTTTTTAAACTAACCCTTTTATATTTAACACGTGACTTCAAACTTTTAAGTTGAAACTTTGGATAAGCGGGTTCTTGGGTTTACAAAGGAAAAAGGATCGGAAATGAAATATTTCACAAGGTTTAAGCGCCGAGGGCGGGCTCAGGGTTATATGAAAATAATAATACGATCAGGGGTTTATGACAAAGGGGCTGATCGTAATCGGCATTTTTGAAATGGCTCTCAATCATGCACACTTGAATCTTTTTGATTCGATTAGCGCTTCATGGGTTTGGCGCTTGGTTCTTATGATGAGGGCGTATTGGGGAAGTGGTTTAGGGCTTAGCCCAAGGGGCTTAGGTCTATAAAAAGACTTGTATTTTTATGATTTTTCACGGTTTTTTAATGGAAACAAAGGGTGCCGAAAGGGTTAAAAAGTGAGTTTTTAACCATGGGAAGGGTGATTTATGAAGGGAATAGAGGAAAAGATGAATAATAGAGGAAAAAAATGGAAAAAAAAGGGAAAGGAAAGAAGGTTAATTTCGAGTGGGAGAAAGGGAAAAGGGATGGCTTTGCAGCAGTTTCCTCTTTGTATTTCAGCAGAAATTTCAGAGTATGAGATGG